>JAAIXI010000232.1:2652569-2932402 GCA_013403645.1 Heliconius nattereri
AAGCAAATATATATATATATATATATATATATATATAGTTATATATATATAGTTATATATATTTAGTTATATATATATATAATATAAATACGAACGAAATACGAATATATATAGGCATAAATGTAACTAACATTTTAATAGAAAGTAAAATTAAGTTATATTTTAATTTGTATCAGTGGTCAGGTAATCTTATTTTATAGCTAGCTTTTCACTATCCGGTTCTTAGGTGCAACTACATGTATACTGTATGTATGTGGTTTCAAATTGCATCCTCGTTTTTATAGAGCTGGTGTAATAGACATCGTTACACTTAAACGATAGTAGACCGCCCACGGTTTTTATAACACCATACATAAAAACTCTTCTTTTGTTTGATTTTTTAGCTTCTACTTTATAGGGTTTCTAACTTTCTAAGTTGTACAGTTTTGAGAGATGAGGGAGAAATTAGTTAAGTCCAAGGCAATTCCAGTTTTTTATTTCGGAGAAAGACGCGAGTTATTTAGCAAAACTTAAGTTTAATTTTGTCGGTGGAAACAACACAATGAAAAATAGATAACTAATTAATTACTTAATTATTTAAAAGTAAAATTTATCAACTTATTACTCAAAATTCGCTGCGTTGATTTCCGCTACTCATCACGCAATATTTAAATTACGCTCCTCACAGATATCGGCGGAAAGTCGTGCACTGGAAGTGTGTTAATGAGAACAGTGTGTTTAACACTAAATTCCCAGGTTCCTACTAGTGCTAGGCAACCCTGCTAGTGTGGGCTACAGCGTGAATCTAAAAAAAGAAACATGTGTTCCTTACTATTCTTTACATTATGCTCTTTTAGAATCAAAGAACTAGCCATCAATAATATAATTGAATATCGCTCTCAATAGCCTATATTTACGTATATTCGTCATACATAATGGCATTTAAGTGCCATTTTACTACGTTTTTCTAATAGCACTTCATACATTTAACAGCAGTTGTACAAGCGTAGATATCACAAATCATAGGTATTCTATTGTTTTGAATTATATCCACTTATTAGTTTATAATTAATTATGACGTTATTGTATTAGCAAAGTTGATAGACAAGACACTCCTTACTCCATTTTCCGTATCGCAGAGCTGAACTCAACACCGTGGCATATTTTATTAGGTAGGTAGGTAGAATATTACATACATTTATGCTTTATGTTTGTCATATAATTAAAGTGTCAACACTTTTAATATATGTGTTTTAATTCAATAAAAATTGTCTTCCACAAAGCTTTTATTGAGATTCAGAATTCCAATATTCTCAGAAACGCCTCGAGCAAAAAATTTTGGTAAATTTACCTCCATAAATTAACTGTGGAAAGGAGTGTCTTAACACTAAGTTCCCTCTGCCTACCTTGCTGTGTGCAGGATATGCTGTGAAGTTAATAAAAATATTTTAATGAAGATGATATTGTTCGGCCCGTTTAACTCTCTTTGTAAAGTAGAAATAAAGTTTAATTATTTCCAAAATACCTATAAATGAGAGAACTGAGAATACTACTACTATAAGTAAATAAATCTAAATTTTCACAAATATTTTACCATAGACTTAGCCTCATTTTACGATTTATAGGATAAGATTTTATTTATAACAGCTATCATAGAGCTATTGCATATGTAATGCCTTTTAAAATGTCAGCACCAAAGGTGAAATGCCATACCTACGCCCGGGCTAAGTAGCACACTTAGTATTCATTGTTTATCCTATCCTCGGTAGATATTTCATAATCTATTTCCATTTTTTGTTTCTCTTATTGATAAATAAATAAATATTTTTTAAATTTCAGAAATACCTTTCATTTCATCAGATATTTTCTTTGATTTTCGTCTTTTTAATGTTTTATACGTATTATGTAAAAATTAAGTTTTATTTTTTTATCTCTTCTTACTTTTGCTGAATAATTGAGCCCCTTTCTTAAGGAGAACGTATAAAGAATTTTGTAATAAAGGTTCGTTTTTGAGCTTGCGTACTTTAAAAGGAGAAAATGGAACCTTTATACTCTTTTGTTGACCGTCTGTAGAGACCATTTATCTCGGGATCTCGTAGATTTATCAAGCGGAAATTAATATCAAATATTCAGATTTACGGTAACTAGGGTTCCGGTATTTAGATAAAAAAAAAGGAAATCTGAAAAATGAAAATTTCTATTAATATTACCGATAAAACTATTAAAAAAATTGTAATTGTAGTTCATTACTTATAAAATAATTGCATACTTAAGTTTGTCAAGTTTTAAAAGTCGTATTTCCTTTTGACCTACAGTTTTAAAATTTGTACGAAACCCTTGCCACTCGACTGGTTTGGTTTCTTTGACAATTTTTCATAGCTTTCAGTGTGAAAGAATAAAGATATTCCACTCCTTTGAAGGGGAATTGAACCAACAACCGACGCGTTTACATTCATATGCCTTGTCGCAACGACTGGCTTTATTACATTTAAAATAGTATAAAATCTAATCTAATAACACCGTTATAGTTTCAGTATTACTTAATTATATCATAATTTAATTAACTAATAAACTCAAATAGGTAAGTCTAATTAATTCGCTGGTCTTTTCCCATTATTTAATCTGGCGTTTGACGGTAAAAGTTGCCAATTAAAGGCCTCTAAAGATAAGTGAGAAGAATGTAAAGTGAGCAGCTTCCTTGTTCTACTGTACCTACAGTACACTATTGTGAGTTAAATCTTTGCAAATAGTTAAGGTGTTAGTTTGCGTGAAAATGGCTTGGTTTTGTTTACAAATTCCTTACTTATCATCATCATCACTAGAAGCTCAATAATTCTTTAAGCTTTTCATGTTGAATTGCAGAACTCAACGCGGCACTTTGCCTTCTGAACGGTGAATTGAAATTAATTGTTCCCCTAAGTGAGAATTAATCTCATAACTATCGTGTGTACAGTCAATGTTGTCAACGACAGCATCAAAATATTTTAAGACTTTTTTTTATTTTCACCTGTTTTTTTTCTTGAAGACTAAAGACAATTTGTTAGAAAGAAATGTCAGTATAGATCTCAAGACATGTACCATATTCTCGGTTTGTATAGAATACACATTTTCTGAAACAAAAAAAAAACTAAGTCCAAAAATACGCGCATATATATATATACATATAAACCTTGCCCGTTTCTAAGTGATAAAAATTTTGACAGCGGAGTTAAACATTTTTTGGCTCATTTCCACTCAACAATCATCAAGCAGGTATCAAATACCTTTGTATCTTAAAAACTCGAAAGAATAATTACCGGCGCCGACACTCAGTAGAAAATAGCTTTCAAAATATTGGATGTGTAATGTTTTACTATTGTTTTGTTTTGTTTGTTTGTAAGCAGAAGAAATATGGGTTTTTAATGTTAAGTCACTCTCCGGAGACTCCGATCCTTTTAAGACACTTCCGTTTTCCATCTTCCGCTGAATTCTGGCGGTGGGGAATAGAATGTCTTAACATTACGTTTTGCCTACCCTGCTGTGTGCGAGATACATCATGAAGGTCATTTTTATTTTTTTTATATCTGTCAGACTATTGCTTACTTTTGTACTTACAACCTTTGGCTTCTCGCTTCTATTTACTGGAGGGTCCACAGTACAGTAGGTTACAAATATTTCTATCGTTTCAAAGCTCAATTACCAAAGACTAGATACGGTCAGCAGTTTATATGGAAAGCAGCAAACAATCCATCCTGTCCCGTACGCTCGTGCCCGTTAGCCAGCACTGCCTCTACGACGATTTAATTAAAGCATTGTGTGCCCACCGACATTAGCTTGCTTCCAATAGGCTAGGTACTGTTAAGGTGAAGTCTCTTTGGATTTAGTTGCTTCTATATAATAAAAAGACTGGTGAATGGGTTCGTTTTTTTTCGTCGAATTCTGGAGTGCTTCACGCCGCCCTTTACCTTGACATCAGAGCGAAGAAATTAAAGTACTAATTATTTCATACCCTCGAATGGTGATCGAGCCCACACCCAGTCGCGTTTCAGTCACACGCTTGTGTTCCACGATTGGCCGATTTGATAAAATTTTGCATGTAAATTTATTCTTGAAATAGGCATTGCGTTCATTTAATGGTTTAAATATTAATAAGTATATGTTTATTTAAATTTCTAATAAGTATAACTAATGTGTTTGAAACATTATGATTTAGATAATATAATTTGGACTCAATCATTTTGCAATTGCTTAATTTATTAAGTGAATTGCTTAATTTATTTTTCTTTAATGTTCCTTTACGTATGTTTTAAGTATAAATAACCAAATATTAAGTATATGACATATTATATAACGTTAAGGTAGAAAATAGTAAGAATATAACAGAAACAGCTTAATACTATGTAATCAAGCCTTCGCTTTAACAGTGAACTCTCGATAAGGTATTATGCGCCATTATTATGCAGTGCTCTAAGGTTTCGGGAACGCAAACTCTCGTCAATTAAGGTATCGCACAAACTCATCTTCTCCAAGTTGCAGTAAACCTAAACCTATACGGCACAATGGTATAATGAGACATTGGACGGGCCTCGGCTAGATTGTTCTTTGCCAGATTGAGGGTCTACACGTGGCCTCTAATGGCTTTTAGTGGTTCTTTGATTGGGTTATTGGTTTCTGGTTATAGGATGTTGGGATGTTTTGCATTTTTTGGTGTAGACTGTAGATTCCATTTCCATTCCATTTTTTAGTCGGGGCGTCTTGCTATTTGTCTTAATCACGATTAAATGAAATTTTATTATAATTTCATTCAGTATATCTTTGATATAAACTTGTATTCTTACAATAAATATTAATCTCTATTTCAAGTAGCTTCTATTTAAAACTCTTATTTGTCAGTTTTTTTTCATCTTCAAACTGATTCCGGACTTAGCATGATAGGCAAAGGGAACATGGGAAACTAGTGTTTAGGCACTCCGTTTCCATTGCGACACTTCACCACTGTTCCGTTGATTTCTGTAGTCATTGCCGCGCCTCAACGCCGCGCTTTGGCTTTGAGGCCGGAGCGAAGAAAAAAAATATTAAATGTTTTACTCCCTCGGATGGAACCCACAACTTGTCGCGTTTACAGTCACACGCTTATACCCCTGCGATACGAGTGGCCTCCTTATATCTGTTAACAGTAAATAAATTCACCAAAGAACTAGTAAAACATTATACAATCTACTCGTATGTGCTCTCCAGCTGAAGAGAAAATCGAATGTAATCTCCAATTAATTGAACATCGCCGATAAAATTCTTCATTGCACCACCTCAACACTTCGCACGTACTAACTAGTTTGCGAATGTTGTGGGAAATTTGCTAATGAGATACATAATTAAGGGGTCTGTTGAAGAAAATTGTTAACTAAACTACCCACATTTAACGAGATCGTAGATACATATATTCAATTAATTTGATTTGATTTTTATCTGTTTTGGTTTATTTTGTATGTTATTTTATAAATGATGTTGTAAAATAAGTTAACAAATTTCTTTTTTAGTATAAATTATAATATGTAAACGTTTAATACTTGATATATTTACATACAATGGTAATAATGAATGTAGTGATCTCATATATCCTACTGATTAAATTTTACTTTTGTGATATAGTATAATATAATTAATTGAATTAAGGAATTAATTGGTTTTATTTTAACTTCATGTTGTATCCCGCATATAGTAGGGAAGGTACAGGGAGCCTGGGAACCTACTATTAATGAACTCCGTTCCGATTAAGACAATCATCAATATGAAATATTTTATTTGCTAGAGTCGGCATCGAACCCACCACCTGTCGCGTTCCTAGGCATGTACACTTGTGTATAAATATGTATGATTATTAAATAAGAGATAAGTTATTATAGATTTGTATAACACTATATTCTACTCGACTTGTTCGTTTCTAGTTGCGTCGGAAACATTTACGCCGGTGGGAAATCAATTGCGCGCGAGCACGCGGCGAAAGTGAATTATACCTTGATTGTTATTGTTATTCCTCAGTAATGTTATGTATATTTGGAATTACTTACATTGTTTTTCATAAATTTCCATTAAATCGAAGGGACCTGACAAGTAAGTATTATTACTTAAATTTTTCAAGTAAACGTGTGCTTGTTAACTCGGCAGGTTGGGGTTCGATTACTATTAAAGGTAATGAAATATTTAATATTTTCATTTCTTTGTTCGGCCACTTAACACGCAATGCTTCAATAATTCTGCGGAAAGTGGGGAACGGAGTGTTTTACTCTTAACACTAGATTTCCTTTGCCCTGCTGTATGCCGGTTACAGCATGTAGCTGAAAATAAAATGGTATCTACCAGTTTAAAATTACAAAACGATATACATATAGTATATTCAATTTATCTACTTTAGCCATTAAAGTTTTATCTCATCATAAAAATGTCACTAGTATTTATATTTAAGTATATCGAAAATATTAATTTCCAATACGCGATGTACATTACCAGTATATATAATAATCACACCATCACTTCTAAATAATTTTGAACTTACATTTTACAATTTCGTTCGTGCAGAGTCAGAGTTCGGTGCTAGTAAAGGTACCTATGCTCACCGCTCCCTCCGTGTTCTCACGAGTCGCTGCTTGTTCGACTGTCTCCAGACGACACGGATTTTAATCGCAACACTGTCATTGCTGATTTATCTTTAGATGGGCGCTTTGCTAAGATTTCCCCATTTCTCCTATACCTGTTTTCCAATCGTTTGATATATGGTGTGGAGATATATATAAATGTTATTTTAATTGGTTATATAGCTTACATTAATTTGATTAATTGTATTCATGTTTTTTTTAATTGGTTTTACAAACTGTACCTTCAAAGAGAATGTCTTTATCAAAATTAAATATTATATCTGACATTTTGTGACGGCGACCCTTTACTTCAACAACAATATTGATTAAATGTAATTTCCTTGTTACCAGAATTAAAAATTATAATCCAAATTTCAGCTCAATCGGATACTGAGAAGTGGGTCAAATTGAGTTTCCAAGATTTCACATTCTAACACGGCAAGCCCAGCTTTTAATACCTATACTTACTTTAAAAATGCAAATTAAAAATGCAATTAAAAATGTTTTTAATTTGTATCTGTATTAAATGGTAACCATTGGTAGAAATTTTCGAAATGTATATAATTATTTTCTATTTTATTCATAATGGAATAGATTGTATGATTTACTAACTTTAATTATAAAATTGAATTACGAGAGAACGCCGAATTTAGTGCCAAATTACATCGAAACCCATTCAATGATTATTATTAGTCTTCATAAATGATTTCAAACATTTACAGATAAAAACCGACATTTATGATGTACGAGTGAGTCGACATACTAGATCTATTAATTCTACGGATTGAAAATGCTAATGTAGTAAGTAAATACTATCGAAAGTCAACTGGGTTCCCAGTTTCCCACGTGCTATAAGAAGCCACGCCTCTACCAGGCCTATCATGTCCGCCTGTCAGGAGAACCATTGTAAAGACAATGTTGTTATTGTTAAAGTGGGTAAATATGGCTTATAATTTAAGATGAACATTTAGAACAAAGGCTGTTTTTTGTTTCATATTAGACGTTAAGTTAGAAAGTAAATGACCCATATTTACTTTCATTTCAATGAAGTGCACGTGAAATCTATAGGTTTTAATATATTTATTGCGTTTAAAATGACATTTGTCATACAATTTCTATTATATTCCTATTTATATTGCACATATTCTTATTCTATTTTATAGTATGTGTTCTTCAATCTCTTTCGTCTGTGCTCTATACAACACGACATTGGGAAGTGATAAGTGCTCAACTGGCACGCTCGACGCTATATACATCGCTATACGCTATGGCAACGCTATAAACTAAGAACTGAACTGTCCCTTCTAAATATGTTTTAAGTAATTTACAAGACGTTTTAAAATCATAGTTGCTATAAGTTAGGCTAGCTTTGAAATCTTCATTTTCAACATAAGTTTTCTACAACTTGCAACAAAGTAACATCTCCTATCCGTACACTTTACGTATTGCACGTTGTCAAAAGCCCTCGAGTATATTCCTTAATCTATCAAATTACAAGCCGGCCATCATCTTAATATCCCCCGCCCCTCTAGCTTTCAATAAACCAGTACCGCATTGATAGAGCCTAATTATAGTACGGATGCGCCTGCGCATGAAGTTGAGGGGAATTTGTACGGTAATACGCTATATATTGCTGGGATTGTTTAGATTTAGTTGATATGGACGTCTTCGTGTTTGTTATTTGGTTTGATTACTGAAATTGCTTAGTTAGGTTGCGTAGTATTGATTTATTTTGATTTTTTTTAATTTAGACGTTATTTTCTATGTACCTCCTATTTCTAACTACGTCAGCGGAAAGGGCTGTCTTAAAAGACACTTCATTTATTTCGTCTGTATGCGAACAGGCGAGTTAAAAATAAATATTATTTTTTAAAAGCTATATGCTTTTCAATATAATGACTTGAACTAACAATCTTTGCGTGTATAGCTAAACATTTGCCAAATTTATTTTAGTATAGATTTACAATTGTAATCGTACATCATTTAATATTCTAATCACTAGGTTGTCTAATATTAATATAACAAATGAGCTTCTTATATAACTATATTCAATTAATTTAATTTATTAACAACAATATTGTGACGGAATTCAACAAAAACACGAATACACCTGCATTAAAATAATATGGACATTTACATACAAAGTTACTTTTGAAAATTTACATGGAAATGTTAATTATGTTAATGCATTCGATATCCTTCCACTGACTTTATTATTGACGATGCAAAGGAAACGTGTAATAAAAGTAACGAAAATATTTACTGGTTATTGATCTACATAAATAATATTTAAATTAGATGAATTTCATTAAAGATTGATTTCATTTGAACACTATTCTGATTTCTAAAGTAATAATATAATTTATTAGTTACTATGATAGGTACTATATCGTTAAAAACCACACATTATTTAAATATTTTTGTAAATTTATTAAAATAGTCACGTATTAATAATATAATTAAAAAATAATTTATTTTAATAATTAATTCTAAATCTATTAATAGTTAGTACGTTGGGGAGTGCGAAATATTATATTAGTTGTTATAATTTACTTTATAATTACTATCTTTCAAGAAATTATGATATTAGTTTGCCATCGATATGTAAATTCTACTAGCACTAAACAGATGTAGCGGATCTTAAGTAAAGAAAAATGTACCTACATAATGTACGAAATACCACCATTTCCATTTTGTACTGTTCTTATTAAACATCCACCATGTGAGAGTAGGTCCTATAATTAGCAGCTGATTCTAAAAAAATATTACATTTTAAGGAGCTTTCTTTTAAAATCTTTATCGATTATTTGTTATTATATTTCTCTCGTGGTCGTGGTTTTCTGTAGAAAAATACATATATTAAAAAGTTGAAGTTAGCATTAAGTTGTTAGCGACACTACCTACACCAGTCCACTTAGTTATCGCCCTAAGCCCTACAAATCGTCCGCGTAAATGTCCTATGAAATTGCATCGTGAGTCCCGAACAGACCGTAAACAATGCTGGAACGCGACGCGTTTATGATCCGGTAATGGCGTTAAAACAAAGTTATCTTTTATAAACTTGACACATCTAGGACGCTGTTGTAATGTCATAATATGAATTGACCGAAGATCGACTCTACTTACTTTAAGGGTTTCCTATCTTGAAGATACGAGTATTTTGTATGAAATTCGCTTCAAAAATGTTGAAAAGTGAAAATTTATGGGTTTTTCATATAAATAAATCATAACAACTAAAATTTTTAGTTTACTCCATAAAAAATAAATACATAGGCCCGTAACCTTGGTTACTTACTTCCCATTGGCCTACATCCCTGAAGTTGAAACCCTCAATGGCCGAGTGCGACTCGAATTTAGGCGGTTTTTTATATAATATTTAGCATTGCTTATATAATGAATAACGTGGAAATATAAATACCTCGTTAGTCCCGGATTGACGTGATGTTGGCATAGTTGCTTGAAGTTTCAGTGCCTGGCAGTTATATCAAACGCTACAATGTTTATACAGTGTATGAAATTTAATGGTTTATACCTGATGCTAGTTTAGAAACGTAAAGTATACCTCACTAGCAATAATGTAATATCGGCCTATTATTTAATTTATAGAAACCTTGAAATATGCATATAATCGTTCATCTCTTGATACTTTCCTTGGAACTGAGAACAAACTTCACACGGCTTTTTAACTGAAGCAAAATGATCATTGAAATAAATGTTTAGCTCGAGGCTTGCATTTATATCAATACTTCAGGTTAAACCACGTGAACAACACTGATGATGATGGCGATGCTAACATTATTACTACTAATGTATACGAAATTGTTGGTTTCAAATTGACATGTAATTGTATCTTAATAATAATAAAGAAAATGTTCATGCATTTTTTTGACATATCTTCTCTTTTCTTTTAGTTATTTTCCAAAATTTAAAGCAAATTGCGCACCGTGGGTCTTGAATAAGATATAATTGTCTTTGAACATCTCATGAGCAAAGCCTCAGCTGTAGATGGTCTACTTTGCGAGATCGATCTTATCGAGGCTTTCCTGATATTCGAATTCAATTAAGTATTTAATTTTAATACTATATTTAATAGAAATATATCTTTATTTATAACGTAAATATTATCACTTTTAAGTGATTCATAAATTGGACTTAGCTCAAATGTATCTAAGAAATAAAACACCTCAGAGCCAGCATTCAGATATTTAGTTACATAGCGTTGTATAAATAAAACTATAATTTTCTATGTGCTACAACGGCGTGCTCGTATATTCGCCACCGCGTATCTTATTACTGAATATCTTCTGCAGTATTACTGGCACTATTTATTAGATTGAGTCGTGAGACCGCGCGCGGTAGCCGGGATAAAATAAATAAATAGAATATTCTAGTAACAGGCCAATAAAGTAACGGTGTTCGCTTACGAATAGACTAGCTGTAGACTGCGACATTGGACGTAGAATTACATTTTTTTAAACAACTGTAATGCCTGATCTTCACATTTTTTTATTTAATTGTGTCCCAATAAGAACGTAATTTTACAGACTATGTCATTTTATTGAAAACCATAATTTCAGTGATAATTAATAAATAGTAATTAGTGATAAAACAGTTACTTTATTTCAAACCGATTGAAATTAAACAAACACTGAATGTTAGGGGAAATTCGCCAAAATGTTATAGTGAAAACAGCATTTAAATCGTCCTTAAGCTGTTTTTAGAGATTAGTGATAAAGGCACAAATAAACAGACACAAACCCCTTTGTTTTGGGTCCTACAATATTTACGCCTAATAACAATTATTCTATAAATCTTCTATGCACAGAAAGAGTAAGTTAACAAAAATTTTAGCAATATTATATGTATAAAACCGTCACCTATCACGAGATGGCATATGATTTTTTTATTAAGGCACAATTAAAATTGTACCCATAAAATCTATGGATAAAAATTTAAACCTAACGCAAGATCTTTCATTAGTTTCCATATGCATTCTGCATATGCATGCGAAATAAATCACAGTACACACACACAGCAATAATCCCGTTTGTTTGTCGATATATTAACGATTGATTAAATAACATTCGCAACTGCGCGGGCGCATATCATAACGCCGGGTTTATTGCTCTATTACGCTATTATAATTTACGATTGCGTATTAAACAGTTGAAATGTTGTTAGGGCTTTAGAAATAAATATATATTAGTTCAAAGATCGAATGGTTATGGTTTTTTTAAAGCATATATATGACTTTTCGCAATTTCTCATCTTTATTCGATTATAAGTCGATTCATTTATAACTTCCGTATTGCGCAGCCTACATACATTATTCTTAAAATTTCAGTTTTTATTTATGCCTTTCACCAATAACAAAAGTATTATAATTCTTAGTTCTATAATGAAGAGTCTAAGAAATCGTAATCATAACTAATATTTTTATATATTGTACTGTCTATTTCCGTAGGGTGACTTAGTAAACCTAGTGTATCACTCTGTGTACAGTCTTCGTAGAGTGACGGAACTCAACTGAATATTATTAATTTCTCGAGCTTGAATTTGAACCTACAACATTCGCATTCATAGTAAAAAAATAAATACAAGATATATAAATACAAAATATTTCATTAAAAATGCTTGAGCTGCATTCAAGTGCATCTGAATTAAAAATATGACTCCGAAAGTGTCGTAAATAGTAAACTGATCGCGCGCTCGCGTATTACCTCTTGAATATTGCGGTTTCTTGCATAAATCCATGTGCTTATAAAATACTTTATGATGCCAACAAATAGTGTCCGTTTATGTTGGAGCTTTTCCGCTTAACGTTAGTACAGCTTTTTCATATATTATTATAGGTTTTATTTTGAAAAAAAAAACTCTTATGTTTGTTATTATATTTTAATTCAATACTGATAATTATTAGGTTGTTCGGTACACCCTTATATGCTTATGATTTATAGGCAATTATGATTAAAAAAAACAGTTGAGAAACGCTGTATCCAGCACACCACAGAGTAGACAGAGGGAACCCAGTGTTAAGACACTCCGTTCACCACTTTCTGCCGATTTCTGGAGGCATTGCGTGTTGAGTGGCAGTGACACCAGAGCGAAGAAATGATAATATAAATTTAAATAACTGTTTTATCTCCTCGACCCACAATCAGTTGGTTTTACAGTCACACTCTGTGCTACTGCGCCACTACTGGCCCCTGTGAATATATGCAGATTTGGATTTTTAAAAATGAAATATCTTTAATATAATTAAGTATGCTTACTCCTCACTCAATCTCAACCTCTTTTTAATGTATACCTATATAAATAGATAATTTATATGTAAAACGATGGCGACCCTTAGTTGAGTTAATGGTTCCGGCGTCGTCGTCGCAGAGGTTTATCGATGTCAATAATAGTTTTAGTGCACCAGTGTCTTTGTTCGCGTGTATTAGCATAAAGATTAGTTGTAAATTGCTTCTTGCTGCTATTATATTGTTTATGCGATACGAACGTACGAACTGAGATGTAGAAATGCTTGATCTTAACATCTTTTGATTTGATATTTTTATTCAATTTTAATATTTCAAATTGAGTCTGCAGTGGTACAGCGTGTGCTTATTAACGCGGCTGTGGTAGGTTCGGTTTCTGGTCAAATACAATAGAAACTCGATTAACCGGACAAATTGTCGTTGTTAATCATTCGGATAATCGAATGTATAAAGAAAAGCTGGTTTTGTGCATATGTAACACAAAATTGTTATTTGTCTATAAAAAGCAACAAGTACATATGAATGGAAATTTATGTTTATTATAGAAATTATGAACATTTTCCAACATACGATTTATACTCATATAAATTACGTATGCATTTACGTACATATAACTTTTCTTAGGATTCATTGTAGCAGGTTGTATAAAATAATTATCACGGTTGATAGTCCGAATAATCGCGAATCCATATAACTGAGTGCCGTATAATCGAGTTTCTGCTGTATTTAATATTTTTATTTTCTCGCTCTGGTAACAAGATAAAACATGAGGCGAGATCCGATACTCAACACGCAATGTCTCGAAAATTCGATGACGACTGAGGATTGGTTGCTCTTAACTCTTAAGTTCTCTCTGCCTACCCTGCTATATGCGGGAGAAAGCGTGAAACTAAGAAAAAATATAACTAACAGTGGTCTTGAATTTTATGTAGGTATAGTAATAATGTTTGTAAGAAAGTAAGATTATGTTAATAGATATAATTTATATAAAATACACCTGTAGTGAAACATAATTATCTTTTGTTATAGATTTGACTGCCTCGACTGAAATGAATAAAAAGTAAGTGCTATATACATATTTTTTATTTTTTATAGCGGAAGACCTATCTATATAAATAAAGAATGTGAAAAAATATAATGATTAAATTTATTAAATAAAAGACAACCATTTTGAAACCACGCTTGCATTGTAATAAATTTTCTGAAATAGTCGCTGCACCTGCTCGAATAAATTATGACGTGTCGGGACGTGTTTTGCATATCTGTTCTCGAAGTTGATTTCTAGAAATGTTGAACTGAATGGATTTATGTAATTAATGCTTTATCTTTCAGGTAGGTTTAATTTAATGGACAATTGTATTTTTGATTTGTAGGAAAATTAGCTAGATATTTCATATTCATTGCACTTTAAAATTATTTTTAAACCGTCGCGTGGGTCCCCACTCGACGGCAGAATTCGACGCCGAGCATTGCCTCGTTGCTCAACCGAAAATATGAAAGTATTAAATATTTCATTACCTCTAGTGAGAATATAAACATTTACACACAATATAAACATTTACCTAAAATCCTATCATTTCAATTCAAGTAGCCCTATCATATCGTTCAGACGTCGTACTGACATCTCAATGTGTGCTCGTACGTAGTAACTCCCCATGTTCAACAGTACCCGGTCGTGCCGCACGCCTGCATAATATGCTCACCGAGGACCTATTTTTTGCTGGTGAATTTCAAATGGTACATGTCCATGTCTATAGGAGTAAGCATTTCTTGCGCCTGGATTAGTTAATGTGGCTACTATCGGTGTTTGTTTAAAACTATAGTTGACGAGATTTTTCCCGTTCCTTAATATCTGATGAAGACTTGAGGCGTTGCGTTTTGAATAACAGAACTCAACACTGTTCCTGGCCTCGTTACCCGAGCGAGGAAATGAAAATTTTAAATATGGCTTAATCTTCACTCGGGGAAATCATTTCCCATTTCAATTACATTTCAATACGTAAAGTGAGGAACGAAGTATCTTAAAACTGGGCTCCCTGGTTATTAATAAAATGGTAATTGAACAAATTCAAATCAAAAAAAGTCAACAGAAAAGTTGAAGTTGATTTTTCATGAAATTATTCTACAAAAGAGATTTCTAAACATAGCCAAAACGAACAAGTAGTATTGGCCCGGCATGTAACGGTAGCCGTTACTATAATCGGTTGATGTGATTTTGTATTAGAAATTGAGAGGTTGCGAGTCGACTCGTGACATTTGTGAGCTTCTTTCTCGATCTCGGCTTGTAGGACCTCTATGTGGTTAGGTAAGCTGTTCGTACCCTCTGTTTCCGTATTGTTCGTATAATGTTAGCTATTGATTGTGTGCTGATATTTGAAATTTATTCACCATTTTGAATTTTCCATCATAAATTTTGCTATCATAATCGTGTGTCTCTTATGAATGTGAATATGGTTATTTTAGTTTAATGCATGACGTTGTTATGTTAATATGACAAGATATACTCGTGTTCGCTTAATAGTGCAATAAACATAAAATATAGTAGATCTTATGGTAAGCACATACTTTTAGGTTTTAAATTTTATGCATAGCATTAGATTATATTGAAAAAAGATTTATTTAATTTTGAATACTGTTTCATTGAGAATTTGACAATATATAATAATTTAATAATTCTTCCTATATATATATTTGTATATTTCACGGGTCGCGTTATTACACACCGCCTTAAGGCTTAGGTAAACAAACATTGCCTCACGAATGCTTTACGTTCGTTTGCTTCATTATTTATTTGTACAATACCAGATGCGGGCATCGAATATTGTTTATTTGCCGCTTTCGAACTTTATGCTGGATACGACTCCGCCCGTCGGACACACCTCCTATATCTAAGCTTATATCTGGTATGGTCGATGTTATGGACGGCATCCGAGGCGGCGAGGCCGTAGCATCTTTGCCGAGATGCTATGGGCAGGACAGAGGATAGTATTTATCCTGTTGCTATGCATAAAAAAATGTTTTGAATGATGAGATGGGGAAACCTTGTGTTAAAACACTCCGTTCTCTACTTTCCGCCGAATTTTTCAACGCCGAGCTTTTAAAGTTCATAAAATTTTCTTTACTTCCTAAAGTTATCAAGATTGATATAATCTTAATTTCTGAAATGTTAATCATTTACTTTTTTAATTAATTATTATTGTAGTATATAGTTGTATAGACATAAAGTTTGAAATTATCTTAATGGACAAACAAAATTGATTTTACATGGTCTAATGTCACATCCATTTATACGACTTAGTACACACCAATTAAAGCTTGATAATTGTCTTTATTGAATTCTATTTCTGAAATAATCGATACAAATAGTATCGTAGATGCTATTAAGATTATGAAAGATTTATTTCTCAGATAGGATCGGATTTCTGTTTATTGTTAACTGATAAAAAGATAGTATTATAATATTCTTAGATATATTTAAGCTGTAAAGCATTTATTACTTTATAGGGCATTAATTAATTATTTTATACGTGATTAAAAATATCAATATATTTTGACATTTTTGTTTTTATAGTAAGAAACCAACATTGTGACAAGTACGTAAGAATTGCGACGTAGCTTGAACATATGGATTGATAAGAATGTATATAATTGGCGTTTGTTCCAATACCCGGGGGTTCAAATCCCGCTTAAAAAGCTATACTTTTTTCTTTTAATCTTGGTACATTTCTATTTCCAACAATATAACATTTTGGTAATCTATATATATAAAATCGAAAGGTCACTCACTCATCACGGAATCTCAGAAACTACATGTGCTAGGAATCTCAAATTTTGCATAGGAGTTACTTAGGACGTAGGTGCACGCTAAGACGGGAATTTGCAATATTCGACTTCTAAGGGGTTCTTTTAGGGGTTGAAAGTTTATATGAAACTTCGTTACTACAAATGTTCAAATTCAGTCTCAAATTTTATATGGACGTCACTTATAGGTAGTGTTGCCCAAATTCAGTCTTGGTCTTGCAGTCTTGGTCTTGTTCTTGCGTTTTTGCAAGACCAAGACCAAGAACAAGACCGCGTATTTTTAGCAAGACCAAGACCAAGACTGACCGTGCAAGATTTGAGCAAGAACAAGACATAGCCTGCAAGACTCTTGCGTCTTGCAGCTAGGACTTAGCGCTATTGCACTGAGTAGTTAGGTGTAACNTCTATATATATATAAAATCGAAAGGTCACTCACTCATCACGGAATCTCAGAAACTACATGTGCTAGGAATCTCATATTTTGCATAGGAGTTACTTATAGGACGTAGGTGCACGCTAAGACGGGAATTTGCAATATTCGACTTCTAAGGGGTTGTTTTAGGGGTTGAAAGTTTATATGAAACTTCGTTACTACAAATGTTCAAATTCAGTCTCAAATTTTATATGGACGTCACTTATAGGACGTAGGTACTCATGGAAACAGAAATTAATAATAACATAGTTCACGCAGGCGAAGCTGCGGGCTGGCCGCTAGTAATATATATATATATATATAGTAATAATATATTATTACTATATAATATATACCTACATAAGAAGTCAATAATTACATTAGCAAATCCAATAGTTAGAATAATTTATACTCTCCACGGAATGACTTGTTAACACCTTGTTAATTATTAGCGAACACTAAGTACGATTAAGTTGGCTTTGAGTTTGAATACTAAATATTAATCACAATTAATGACTGATCTTAATTAATTCTTTACTAATCCTCTTACAACTGTTCTAAGGGCTTTCGAACTTCTAAGTTATTGAGTTAATAAATTGATTGGTCAGCTAAGCCGTTCTAAAACTGAAATATTACGAATAGATAATAAATAAAAGTTTATATTTCAAGTAAATATTCTAAATATTGTTATAAAATTGTATTTTTTGTAAGGTAAAAAAAGATAAAAAGGTTTAAAAATATAAAAAGTTAAAAAACATGATATTTATCTTTAAAGCTATGTTATATATGCTTTAAAGTGTTTCTAGGTATGGACGACGTTAAGGATTCTTTGAATTTGATCTGATTTTTAAAGGAAATTGTAAAAAGTGGCAAGGATTCATCAAAATAGCAAGATTGTCTCACATTATACGTGAAAATATAATTTTAAAAATTAAAATAAAATATATAAGATAAAGTTTTTTGATGAGTTATAAGCTTACCCTTGACTATTATTAATTGCGTACTGCGTGAACAGTAGTCGCCGGCGTCACGGTTAATCGCCTTAACTTCATTAATTAATGTCGCTTCGTATTACCGGACCGTCCACTACGATGTTTTTGTCTACCCGCATTGAGTTATACATATAGATAGTTAGAAATTTGAGTGTTTTAATATATGTATATTAGGCTTATATGATTTTTGTACATATTTAAAAAAAGAAAATTTCCAGCGATTTTTTAAATAGCAAGTGAAATCAGTAGCAAATACAAAAACTAAGATAGATAGATAAAAGTATTTATTGCATACATACAGGAAATAAAACTATTTACACCTATACTTATAATTAGTAAGAGGTGAAGATGAATCATTAGGTATAGTTTTTTATATCGTAAGCAGTTTATAGACAGGTAGACCTACAAAATCAACTCTGCGTCTTTACTATTGCTTAATATAAAATTGTTTTAAAAATTATATTCCAACAAAAAACAACTTTGAAGAATTTAATACATAACAATATAAATTGATAATTAAGAAGTGTCATGTTCAATTTCCAAAATTCGTGTTTTATGTAAATAAGATAGAAGAACGTATTTGTTATTATTCTATCGATATAAATTATGTATTAAAATACATTAGGAGTGCGGGTGAGAAGTAAAATACCTTAATAAATTTACTGTCTCTTATTAGAACAAACGAATTTCGAATTAAAACTTATGTTACATCGTTGTATATTATTGGTTGTATATTATTGGTGTTATATTTTAGTTCAGTTTCGCGAAATTTTAGTGAATAAAACAACACATTTTTTTATAGTTTCACGCAAAAATGAAAATATTTAATATGTCATTCCCCGAAGTGGGAATCGAACCTACAATCGGCACGTTAATTTCCAGTCGCATTATAAATATTACACACAATATAAATATTATTCAAATATAAATTGTAAGTAACATATCCACTTCTTTTATTGATAGCTTTCCAAAAGATTGATTGCCAAATCCATGCAAAGTCCTTAGGCGTAACTTTTAAAAAGAATTCCACGAGATCGATGGTCGTCTCAGACAAATCGTCCCCATTTGTTCCAGCTGATTGGTCTGTTGGGGGGAAGTATCCCGTGATAGTTTTCTGGGAACCCTTGCAAAGTTCAACGTATAAACGGATACTTTTATGAACGAGGCCAAGCAATCTGCAAGTCTTTTCGTGTAATACATCCCCGCTAACGATATACCACCATTGATATTAATGTGTGGGCTTCCGATACTTTATGCTGATAAATTATACATCTTATTTTGGCCTTAATATTTATTGATATAGCATATTATAATTAGAAGATACGGTGATATTATAATAAGTTATATAAAAATGTAGGTATATATTCTTAGTTATTAATATCTATCTATATCTATACTTATAATTGGTGTGGTGACAATGGGACATAAGGTCAGAAAGCATTAGAAGCTGTGGGCATTTACAAACAATCCAAAACAATTTTATTACATCTGTTCTTATTTTTTATTATATTATATCTATCTTTGTATAGATAAATAGCTATTTTGTTGAATTAGCTAAATCTTTGCTTTTCAATATAGATATAGATATTGTTTTCAAAAGTATATTATTAGAATATGAAAGTAATGCACATTAGTAAATTAATAATTATGTAGCTAAAGCGGGCGAAGCCGCGAGCGTTTCGTTATTAGAATACTTAAACCTGTGAGATTTGTTGTAAATATTACTTTGTTGACTTCTATTATCAAGCTGAGTTACCAAAGTAAATAAATCGCTACAATATCTGTTTTAAAAGATATATTTAAAGTCTTTTATATATCAAAACAACGCAAGTAAGTAACAAAATACTACTTAAAACAATCTCATATTTCTCTTAACAATGTAGATTGTAGACGGTCTCTCATACGGTTTTTGTAATATTTCTCTCTTAGCGGGTTCATTTGTTATGTCTAGAATTTATATACCAGCAACATTATCTTGTCCCTTCAAAGTGAGTGGAGTCGCGTTTGCGAATATATGCTTATATTAATGGCGTCGCGGCGTTTTATTAATATTTTACGCGGATAAGCAGACTGTGTGTAATAATCGTATAGGCACGGGTGTGTGATTGTCAACTCTCATTCAAGGAAATGAAATATTTACTGCAATGTATACTTTCATTTCTTCGCTTTGGTGTCCAAGCAAAGAGTGGCGTTGAGTTCCGCCACCTAACACGTAATGTTTCCAGAATTCGATGGAAAGTGAGGAACGGAGTGTCTCAACACTAAGTTCCCTCTGTCTACCCTGTTGACTGCGGGATACAGCGTGTAGCTGATTTAAACAGATTGTGTGTAATAATTGGACATGCGTGAGGCGTGTCCTGGTAATGTGGTCATAAGTTAGCCGGAGGCTCGGGGCAGGTGTCATTATGCCAATCTCGGCAAGTCAGCGACGACCTGTTTCCCTGGCGTTGGTATGATCTATGAGGTCTTATGGGTTCGTGAATTGGCTTCTGCGAATTAGGCCTCAGGCTGATTTAGGGAAGTTTAATGTCTGTTCCTATATGAGGATACTTATCTATTCCTGTAACGTTTGCAGCGTCGTTACCAATGTGGCAGCAAAACACCAGTAGGTACCTACGGTACTTATCAGTAAGTATCTAATATTATAATAAAAATAATAAATGTGATTTAGTCATCACAAATATTTAGTATTTTCCTCGCTCTGGTATCGAGTTCCGCCACTCAAAACGCAATGGCTGCAGAAATTGGCGGAAAGTGAAGTACATGCGGGATACGGCGTGAGGCTGATTTTCTTGATAAATATGATTAAGTCATCACTTCTAATGCTGTTATTTGATTCAAACTTGCACCCGAACTTATATATATATATATATATAAAACGAGCATATTCCCAATGTTACATCTAATATTGCTGCATTTCATTAAGTACGGGCCTAATGAAAATAATCACCACCGAGCACGGAGCTGCTTGACAAACGACCGAATGTAATTTCACACGCCATTATAACACGCTGGGTTGAGCCACAATATCCTATTAACCGTCGATGCGCTTAGGCTTAATAGATTTGTTTTGAATGAAAATGAAAATACCTACCTAGGTATCCTTGGTACCTTGTGAAATATATTCATACGGTAATAAATAGAAACCTTTGAAATTACCTTTTTGTTTGCACGTTATTGGGGGACGTGAGATATTTTACGGTTTGAAGCGTAAAGCTGCTCGTAATTGGTAATATATATTGAATTTAACGATATATAATTGTAAAGTTTAACGGTGCTAGACGATTACTTGGGGCAATTCCGCAATTATGCACTTAAAACCCTACCCTAAGTCTAGCTAGCTGGTCGGGATCATATAGTCCATGTGGTATTTATCATAGCGTAGTCGGAGGAAGAAACGAGATCGTCGCTAGGCGAGGCACCACCGATAAATCTGCCGCACTTAACTCGCAACCGGTAAATAACTATGGGATTTCCGCGTGGAGGATACGATGCGCCTGAGCATAAATCTATGCCGGTATTGTGATATTGTGTTGCCATTACGGGCCACGGGAAGGTAGGACGTCACATGAATACGTGTTTTGCTGTTAGTGCTGTCTGAACGTCTCTACTACAGTTTTATTGGTGTTGATAGTGTATGTGGTGATTGTTAAACAAATTTCAGCAATATAAAAGTTATCCTTTTTTGTGATTGAAAAATTTGTACTTATTTTGACCGGATAATGGAAAATGATTCATTATTATTTAAGACTCATACTAATTAATACCAAATCCCTCACACCTCATGACTAGACTAGATTTACGATTTAATTATAATTAACATATATGTAAAAATATCTATGATAAGTAATGTATAAATTTGAGACATTTAAAAAAAAATCTTTTAGGCACTATTTAAACTTAGGGCAGACTTAAGAGTAAATTAAAAAATTTTAAAAATATTAAAAAAAATATATATATAAATATAAAAGGCACACACCAGAATTATGTATGTAATTTTTAAATATCAAATAAAAAAATATAAAAAATCCCGTGGTACAGTATTATCCAACTTATGTTAATGTTTTTCACGAATTCAAGTACTTTAGTACGTCCTAGTAAGTTGATTTCGAGACAGCAAGAGCGATGCAACACGTGTTCCAGGTGAAATTACCATTATTATCGATCATCTCGCTACGTCCTAACGACCGGCAATAGGCGCAGGCCAGACGTGAATTTTATCCTCAGATTTCATGCGAAGACCGGACCAGACCCGTCCCGTTAGTGCCCAGTAATTGTGCTTTGTTTACCTTTTCTGTTATAGTAACACCAGCGTTTGATTAGATCTCGCCTCCCTTGTGTGGAAAATTTATGGCGATAACTTTTCTCTGGACTCCTGTGGATATCGACGAAATGGTGAAAAGAAATATTAGGTATTGTTTGTAAATTTTATGTACTTATTAACACTTAGTTTGTATATATTTATTTTAATACAAAAAAGCTTTTTTCTTAACGAGAAAGCCACTTTAGGAAAAAAATCTATAATTTTTGTTCAAAAATCGCTTACTTTTGGTTTTTATTGTGCCACGCCGTATCTCACACACGGTAGGGCAGAGGGAACGTAGTGGGAACATACCGTTCCCCATAGATCCCTATGGGGCCTCGCTTGTTATTTAAATAACTCCATTATGAATTATTTTCAACCAGTAGTCTTGGGTTGGTTTCGCTGAACTGTGCATATAATTGTGGTTCACAAAAAATTACTGTTCTATATGTGTATATATTTTAACATATTAATTATTATTTTCAGCTTCACGCTGTATCTCTCGCACAGCTTAATTTGGAGCTTTGAATTTTAGCTATTCTTATATAAGAAGTTTTTCTGCCATTAAAAAACAAATCGATAAAGTAAACCTTTAAAGTATTGAAAAAGATTATACAATAACATTTACATTCGATGGTTATGCCCGAAGATTTTCACTCTCGATTCACAATATTTTCACTTTAAAGTGTTGCCTCTATCTAAAAACGACGTTATGCTTTTATCCTTATCTTTTAGTATTGCTTATCTGTTTTAATGGTAACAAAATATTTGTTAGCTACATTTGATATGTGCAATACAAAACTTAAATGAGTGCAGTTTCCTTTGATTTCATTATCTCTTGCAGCGACTACAACGAGTTTACGTTATTCGATGTAATATTTATGTATTGGATTTAATGTTACGATTACGATTATTTTGTCGCTTGGAACTAGTTCAAAATTTATGCTGTTTTTTTGGGTTCCGTACCTCAAAAGGCAGAAACGGAACCGTTATAGGATCACTTTATGGTCCTTCTGTCTGTCCGCCAAGAGCATTTATCTACAGTCTGCTATCTACGATCCCATAGAGATTTTAAGTCAACGTAATCGAAATATACAAGAGAATTTCCAGTATTAATAAATGAAAAAATCCGGGAAATGAAAATTTATAGATATTTCATCAATAAATATCATTACAAATTGCAATTTGCATATAATTTTAATAAAGATTCTATGCTACTATGTTATGCTTATAAGTTTTATTTTAAGCCATTCTTCTGCACGCTTCATATACTCGTGTAATAATAATAAAGTTTTAGTTTTCGTAATGACTATGAGAATTACATCCTATTAGAGACTAGTTTATTGGTAGTTACGATGATCGATTTACAGCCCATCTGCTTGATGTGATGTAAGATGCACCATATATAATAAATAAATAAAATATATACAGGCATATAGGTATATGCCAACACTTGGTATTGTGTTAATTCCTTCCTATTTAAATTATTTAGAAAAAAATAAGTTTCACGCTGTATCCCGCTTAACGTTATATAGGCAGAGGAAATCTAGTCTTCCATTCGTTCCCACATTCCGTCGAATTACCGAGCGCATTGCGTATTGAGTGGCGGAACTCGTCGCTTCTGCTTTCGTGGGTACTAGAGCGAAGAAATGAAAATATTAATAAATAATAATTCATTTCCAGAGTGGGAATCGAACCAATCGACGCGTGACACACGTGTGCCGCTGCACCACGACGGCCTCAATTACTTCAGTTTTTTTTTATGGAAATAGGAGGCAAGACAAGGCAAACGAGCGTACGGGTCACCTGGCGGTGATCACCGCCGCCCACGACCCCGTGCAGCACCAGAGGTGCTACAGGTGCGTTGCCGGCCTTTGAGGTGGAGATAGACGCGCTTCTTGAAGGCACCCATATCGTACCGACCTGGAAACACTGACGCGGGTAGGCCATTCCACAGTTCGGTGGCGCGTGGAAGGAAATTTCTACGAAACCGCACAGTAGTGGAGTGCCACATATCCAGATGGTGTGGATGATATTTAAGTTTGTGACGTGCTGTGCGGTTAGAAAATTCGGCGGCAGGTAACAGGTCAAACAGTTCCTCAGAACACTCAGTTTATACAAATACAATCTGGTTAGTTACTTTAACTGGGTTCCATGTTCGATTTCACTTGTTTCTAATTCATTGCCCTCCTAGGCACCTGAATATTGCAATTGATTACCATTTCTAAATATTTTACACTCGATAGTCTTGTATACGTTAGTTACCCTTTACACGGCTCCCTGTGACTGTGGGACTTGTTCGTGTATTGTATGTATCTTGTTTGGGTACGCTAAGAGTGCGCTCACTATTTATTATTTTTTGTGCCTATACTTTATTTCGAAATTTAGTTTTCGTTTTTAGGTAAATAGCTGACTGTGAGTTTTTCAATATTGTTTTTTTTTTCATGTGTAGATTTGGATATTTCATGAATGGCCTCTCTTTGATAGTGGATATGTTTTTTTACAAATTGCGAATTTATGTGATTTTGGGGACAGCAAATAAACTCGCACTATATATTATGAATAAATGGCGCACAACAAAAATAACACATTTTTAATATAAATTATATTTAATATTGCTGTGTTGAGTTCCGAAACTTTTTTGAAAAATTCGGCTGAAAGTGGGTAACGGTGTATCTTAACACTGGGTTCCCTCTGCCTGTCCCCTGCTGTGCGCGGGAAACAGCGTGAAGCTGATTTAATTTTGATTTTTATGGTTTTTCATAATGATTTTTCAAAAATATAAAATTTGATTTAGACTATACAAAGAAAGATATGCGGCATAGTAGATGTGCCGGCGGCAGGATGCGAAAGTAAATAAATGTGTCTGTTTTATTTACCGACGCTGCCTTCTATACGTTTTATTGGATTGGTATCTTGCTACGGGCGGCTTTGGATAGGTTTCACATCACTAATTTTATAAGGAAAGGATTAATCGTTGAACATTCTATTTTGTTTTTATTAGATAAAAGAAAGATAGATAATCTTTTATGCGATCTAGTCTAACAAATATTCTTAAACAATATCTAAAGCAATTATAGAAACCACGTCGCAAGTCATAAAGTATGATTTATATTTTATGACTTGCCGTTATAGGTACCCATAATTCGTGATTACAATAATTTTAAATTATAAGTGGGGGAAATCGCGCCACAAAATATGGAAAATTACACCTTCGTGAGAACTAGGGAGCATTGCGGGATTGCAGTGCGAATTGCGAAATGACATTTACAACGATCGGGCCTGCCTGCCCGTACGCTTAATTAGATCGTAAACTCTATTTGTGCCCTCATTACTGAGCACTCGGTGTTGCTATACCAAATTATTTGAAACTTTATAATTTACAAGTAATTTTTCAACACTCGAAGGAGCATCTTTCCTTCTAGCAAGAAGATCAAGCGGGGCGTTAAGTTCTGTGCGTATAATAAAAAAAATTCAAATAAAAATTTAGAAAATCATTCATTAAGAAGTAAAATATTTATCAGGTTTATTATTTTGTGAACGTCTATTTATAGCCACACATTTATAATATGTATGTAAGTCGTCAGTCTAATAAGTTTAACATTTACGATGGGCTGGTAATAAATTCTAGCATGATAAGCTCAACCGATAAGCACATTTTGTTATGAAACATATGGTTTTGTTTACATTTACATTGAATCTTTATTTAAATGTTATTATTAATAATATTAAATACAATATTGATGATGTCGCTCTAAATGTATTTATTAGGTGTGATAGATAGATCTTTAATATATATGTATACATAATTATTAAACAAATAAGTATATAAAATATTTTCAGAATGTGTGTTTGTGTGTTAATTCGATATGAAGTGTCTTTTTTTAAAAGTTAATCTTGAAAAAGTACTAAAAGGAATCAATAACGTATTTTTTTATTTTTTTTAATAACTTATACATTTCCCTTATTTTACGAACTTGGTAAAGAGAAGCTATCAAAATGTAGGTATTACATTAGGTATGCATTCTCTGTCTACAGGTTTAGAGACATGAAACACTCATTTTGTCTAACTTAATGTAAATATTTTTACTTCGACAACTAAAAGTGTTTTTTTTTAACTTTCATGCTACGTTCCCGCATACAGTTGTGTAGGCAGAGGGAACCTTTTAATATGAGCATAATGTTAAGACACTCCATTTCTATTAAACTTCGTACCTTACTTCCCGCCGAATTCAGAGAGCATTGCGTTTTTAGTAAGAGATCTCAACCCTGCGCTTTGCCTAGTTACCAGAGCAAGGAGATATAAAATGTTTAATTTCTTCGAGTGAGAATCGAACCCACAATCTGTCTCGCTTATGCTTATTCCTCTCCGCAACTGCACTTTATATGCACACTAAAGTGTTCTTTAGACATAGTATAAAACTTAGTATTAGATAAACCGTCACCCGGTTTGACGGTTTCAACCGATAGTGCCGTTTTATACACAATAATCTTATATAACGTAGTAAATTATGAGTACCAATTTCGCAGCCTCCCATCGCTTCCTCGACTTTCACAAACGAGATTTGCTCTGATAAAAACCTATTGGTGTCAGCTGCCCAGATTGTACGAACCTGAAAGCGCATGTACTGCACCTATCTCTCAGACACGGGCCATGGGCTAAGCAAACACTATGGGGATGGTACAACCGTGACACTTTTGTTTAAAAACAAAAAAACTATTTGTATATTAGTCGTTATTTTGATTGTTAAAGAAATGTTATTGCTGCAGCTCTATCTAAAGCTTTAAGTTAGGTATGGGCACAAATTATTATTTTTCATGGCACCAAGTGTGTGTAAATGTGACTAGTTGTAGGGTCGATCCCCATTCGATTAAATGAAATATTTATTAACATTTATATATTTATGAGGTGAGGAGGTGTTGAAGCAAAACGCGGTTTGTTGAGCCATTCAATAAGCAATGCCTCCAGAATACGGCGGAAAATGGAGAACGTAGTGTCTTAACACTAGGTTCCCTCGGCCTACTCTGCTGTGTGCGGGATACAGCGTCAATCAATGACTTATTTTTATTATGATACAGAAAACAGCGAACCACAATAGCTCATTTCAACAACAGTAGAAACTCATCACTTGGACCGAGTCCATGTTACCTTTCACCGTAGAGATATTGTCCGTACAGCCGAGATCCCAGCAGCTCATTACCATATACTGTGGCCGTGACAGCATCGCAATTAACTATCTGTTTATTGTTGTTGAATTATAAACGACGTCGCGCCGTATCACTCCCGTTTTGCGAATGGAAAGCTGGGCTTGGTCTGTGTTTGGTGTAGATTTAGTGCTTTGTAGCTGAGGTCGGTCATTTCCTCTATCATTTGTGCACTGTGTTGGATGGTTATTATTATAATTTGTGACAGTAGGTTGGATTCTTTCAGCTTCTGGATCCAGCATGTAGCAGGGTAGGCAGAGGGAGCGTAGTGTTAAGACATTCCACTCCCAACTTTTGGTTCAATTCTGGAGGTTTTGTGTGTTAACCCCTTGCGTCAAACGAAGTAGAGGCTACTCTATTTGGCTTTTAATTTTAAATTAATTGTTTTTTATAGAGGCATATGGAATTGAAGCCGGTCTTAAAGGGAAGGAGGTGTCTCAGTATTAAGTTCCCAGGCTCCCTCTGTCTACACTGTTAGGTGCGGGTACATAGTGAACCTAAAAAAATAGCAAAACAATTATTTTCATTTAAATTTCTTACGATTGAATCACATATATATAAATCGATACTTTTGACGATCGTTGGTATTGGTATTTAAATCTCTAATGAATTGATAACTAAACAACCTTTCACGATGTTTACACACAACCTTTCATACGTTCTGATTTCCAAAAGCGCGCTTAATTCGCTTCGGTTTCGCTTTTACATAAATAATGAGAAATGTCAATTGGTAAAACATGGCTATAGTGCCATTTGCTTTGCGGGTCTTACAATGTAAAGAGCCCTAAAATACGTGCATTTACATTGGATCTGGATGATAACGTCGTATTAACTATAAATTACTGTTTTCATTTTAATAGTATTTCTTTGTAGGATCGTTGCAATAATATATTTTTGAATTTAGTTAGAGTCGTTGTTAAAAAAAAGTATAATTCACACTTAATTCATAGAAAGTTCAATCTACGAGTATACTAACCTATTTACAGAATGAACAACATAATTATTTTATTACTTTTTAAATATTTGATATGAAAATAGAGTCAATAGATTTAAAATGAGTTACATATAAATTGACTAAAATTAATCGATATTAACATAAAATTGAATTTAATAAAATTAAACACAGTTGAACAGTCGCACGACACGAGATGTGTATTCCATTAGTGTTTAATAGCAAAGATTAATAGCAATGTAGAGACATATTATTTTATCGAACCTCACATAAAGGAGTGGCAAAGACTTCTCACAATTTCTATATCACAAATTTATGGAGGAGCATTAAGCAATTTATCGTTGACCTTTATATAAAATTATAATTAAAACTTAACAATTTAAATTTAATTATTATACCATCAGACTACAGCTTAGTCGTGGCGTGTGACTGTAAACGCGACTGGTTGTGGGCTTGATTCTAACTCGAGGAAATGAAATATTTATTTAAATGTAATATACATCTCTTCGCTCTGGTCGAGGCAGAGCGCGGCGTTAAGTTGCGCCACTCCAGAATTCGGCGGAAAATGGAAAACGTCATTTTTAGGATTCCGTACCTCTTAAGGAAAAAAGGAACCCTTTTAAAATCACTTTGTTGTCTGTCCGTCCGTTTCTCTGTCTGACAAAAACCTTTATCTCAGGGACGCTTGGAGATAATGAATTGAAATTCAAATTAAATACTTAGGTCTACGGTCCCTTAGATTTCCTAAAAAATCGTATTTCGACATTTAATTATCGCATGAAACGCGTATTTTGACACTATAAAGGGAATCAAAACTAATAGCGTACTTCCGGCTGACCTAAAATTATGAAATTTGGCAGCTAACATCTCCAGGTAGTACTATTTCAAGATAAAATATTACTTTTCTGGTTAAATTTTAAAAAGGCAAAATTTGGTTTTAAGCCGCTAGTACAGCCAGAGAGCCCGCTAGAGAGCCAGAGCCCTTTCATCTGATACATCACTTGATGTATCAGATGAAAGGGCTCTGGCTAAGATAACTTGGATTTCTGAATAAGGTCGACCTCCTTTTTTTGTACGGAGCCCTCGGTGGGCGAGCCCGATTCGCGCTTGACCGGTTATTTAAATAATATACTTACATGTGAATACTGCCTTTCGCGCTTCTAGGGCATAACTCACATAAATAAAAATCGACTGCTTAATTAAGCGATAACTCATTTTAATTTCGTCTCACTCGGAGCAGTCTAAGCGAAAAATTGTAAAAGGTTATAAATAATTGTACTCTCACATTGGTATCGACATATGGTAATGATGGAACACCCTGCTATTTATTTCGAAGCACAAGCTTTGAAAGCGTATGAAGAATTTTAATTTCAAAAATTTATTACGAATAATAATGAAATGAGTTATTGTATAGTATCTGTTATGTTGTTGGTCGCCTTTAATTATTTTTTTAATAATTACAACTCTTTTTTTTAATTGCTTAATTACTGAGTGTTGTATAAATATTTCTAGTCGATTAGAAAACTAAAAATATCGTGGCTATAGTAAATACCGTACCTATAGTACGGTTAATATAACTGTTTTTTTTTTTTTCAACTTCACGCTGTATCGCGCATGTAGCAAGGTAGGCAGAGGGCGCCTAGTGTTAAGACACTCCGCTCCTTACTTTCTGGAGGCATTGCATTCTTTGCCTCGACACTACAACGAAGAAATTAAAATTTAAATGTTTCATTTTCTCAAGTGGGAATCGAACCCACAATCTTCCGCGTTTACAGTCACATGCTCGTGCCCACTGCCTCTAAAAACTTAACTAGCCCGTATTTAACTCTACTTGTGCTTACATTTATAAAGCAATAAACACCTGCAGTATATTATAATAATATAGTGTTGCGTGATAATATCCATAACGACTTTTAAATGAAATTTGTGGGCGTGTGTGTCCAACTGATAAGATAACAGCAATAGCGCATTTCAAGTCTAAGACTCTCGTCCCCTTTTTGTCAATATGTTAAGTATTTATCTCGCGTCGAGATAAGCCAAACTAACTCATATAACGTAATTAGTCTGTCATTCGAATACATTTTTTTTATCTCTTGTGCCATCGACACCACTCAACACTATGAATTAAACGCATCCGTCAAGTGTGTTATGAATGCGTTCTCTAATATCGATATGGAATTGATTTTTCGTCTGAATAAACAATTGAGGCCAGTCGTGCGACAGGTTGTTGGTTCGATTCCCACTCGAGGAAATAAAATATTTAATATTTCCATTTTCTTCGCTCTGGTGTCGACGCAAATTCGTCCAGAATTAGGCGGTAATTGGTGAACGGAGTGTCTTAACACTATGTTCGCTCAGTATACCCTGCTGTGTGCGGGATACAGGGCGATGCTAAAAAAACAAAAAATAGCGGGTCATGAATGAATTCGACGTTTTGCTGGGCGCGTGACAGTGAGGCGTGTTCGAATGTTAACTTGCGCATACATCATCGTTCTTGATACACCTGCGATGCCCCGCCCACGACCCTTCCCCCGCACCGCTCCAGGCCCCTCCAGGCCCCTGTCTTTCGCCTGCCATCATCAGGGCACCATTCCATGTCCAGACACCACCGAGAGTGGTCGTTGTTGCCGCCGCAATTAAAAAACGTTCGGTTATTCTTGAACTTTGTGCACTTGTGAACTTTACGTGTTACAATAACGTGATCGTCCTTTCGAAGAGTTCAACGATATATGGTAAGTTACCATATTTTTTTTAAATTAGGTATTTATAAATAGTGGCTAAAGCGATATATTTATAAGAGTTACTTCACTATCGGCTGTAGTATTATAATCAATCTTGCCTTTTATCACTATTATAAATAACCTATTTATAAATTGCTGTTTATAGTATGTGTTCGTAGAAACATGACAATTATAAATTTTAAAAAATCAGCTTCACGCTGTATCCCGCACATAGCAGTGTAAGGGAGAAGTAGGCTTGGTGCCATAGCGTAGAAATTAAAATAATAATTAATTTCGCCGATCAATTGAACCCATAACCGTCGTCGTTACTATAACGCCCTTGTACCCTTGCATACCCTTGTACTACTACACATAAACAAACAACCGTTTTTCACTTCTCTACCTGTTGCCGACAGGGGAGGATTTTGACATGAAGAATACAACATGCGTGCGCGAAAACTTTCCAAAACAAAGCCAACTTCACTTTTATACACATCTCTTCTATTATATAACAAAATCTAGATATTGCGTGTTTTGAAATGACTTCTCTAAAATACTTTGTAGAGTTTTAATGGGAATCTAAAATGTAATTTAGTAAAAGTTGTTCAATGTAGAATTATATTTAGGATATTGTAAAAACTATATTTTATATATGAATTGTATAAAAAAATATAATTGAATAACTCGAAATTCCTGTTTTCAACTTTTTGTCTAGATATCTCTAAAGCTATTTTTTTATTAATGAACTTGTCGACTGTCAAAACAGAAATTTATTTTGTACAACGAAATTAATAACTTTATTGGTAACTTTTATTAAAAATTATATCTTAATTATTAACTTTTTTTTCAACATTCGTTGGTTGTTAATGAATGTTGTATTTAGAAATTTTATTGTAGTAAAAAATAAAAAAATACTATTTGTCATATTTTTAATTGAATTTAGGACTATAACAAATATTATACAGTCAACATACAAACAACATCTAAAAATTTATTGAAATATCTATAACTGAATAGCAAAATAATAAGAGGCACACTTCTATGCAGTATCTAGGCACTCGGCTATAAATAAGATTTCAAACGCATTTGTTCACTATAGTTTGAGCGTGTGTACTGCCTGCCATTGGATTGTCGACGATGTCCCAAAAGATACCCGTGGAAACTATGACGGTAGAATACGGCACGAGAATACCTTTAACATTGTGTATTATATAGACAATGAACGCTATTTTATATATGCCAGGCCAGTTTGTAGCGCAGGGGCTTAAAATGTGACTGTAAACACGACTGGTTATGGGTTCTATCCTCTCGCGAACAAATGATATATTTGTTTATATTTCTATATATTCGCTCTGGTGTAGAAGCAACGGCGTTGAGTCTCGCCACGCGTAATCCAGAATTATATGGAAAGTGGGGAACGGAGTGTCTTAACACTAGGTTCTATCTGCCTATCCTGCTGTGTGCAGGATACAGCGTGAAGCGTGATTTTTTTTACATCTGCCCAACAGTATACTTATGTTGATCTCCTAATCTCAGTTATTTGGGATTCGAGTCGAGCGTTCACCAGTAATTTAGATAGAATTCACAACAAATTGCGACAGCGCTAATAACTGTTATGAAAAAGTTTATTGTTTGGCGTCATCATGACCGAAAATTGAGATAGATATATGGACATGTTAAGTGAAAGGTGAACTCGTATTATTGTTTTTTATTTATATTTCAATAATTACACCAAAAGAAATATTATTAACGTAATGTGTAAAATCTAAAAAGTAATCATAATATTTTTTTGTTTAATTTTATAGTATATGTTAGGTAAAAACTAAGGCCCGTATTCATAAACCGCTCTCAACTCTGAGATCGATCTGGAGAGCGTTATCATAGTTGAGTTAGAGAGATTTTTAAACACTGTTAGTTCTTACCTATATATATAAAAAAAAGCCAAAAAGAACCAGTTAATAATTTAGTTAAACATAGCACTTAGTGAGGCTAAAGAAAGGACGAGTGTTCGCATGTCTCTTAGCATTCAGCCCTTTAGCTAATAGCTCCGACGTGACTACATATGTTCGATCTCGACCGTTAATCTTAGATTCCCTTAAAGCGAAGTCTTAATGTGTTGTCGATTCCGCCATTACCGTGTACCGAGAAGGCTAGGAAATTTTTATGAGCATGTTTTTTAAATGTCTTCATTTTATATACAATTTAACAAGAATTGTAATTAAGAAATATATACAACGTGTAAAAGGCCAGCCGTGGTGCAGCGTTCGATATCCCCACTCGAGGAAGTGAGGTATTTAGCCAAATTTATATTTTCATTTCTTCGCTCTGGTGTCGAGGTTAAAGCGCGGCGTTGAGATCTGCCACTCAACACGCAAAGTCTCCAGAATTAGTCGGAAAATGGGGAACGCTGTGGCTTAGCGCTGGAACCTGTTCCATTTGCCTACCCTGCTGTGCGCGGGATACAGCGTGAAGCTGGACATTGTATACATAACATCGAAAAAATATCAAAGTCAATCAATTAAAATTGAAAAATATGAACATAATATGGTTCTGATATTTAATTGGTTTAAATCCAGATGTAGCTGATGGCGACGGGAAGTCTTCAATTAGTGTTAATGCATCTTCCAATTCGCGCTCGCACTATTATACTTTGTGAACGTGTGTTTTTGTGCGTGTCGTGTGTAGGTATGCTTATGACTAATATCCGCTCGGGGACATCTGCTTCATGCTTGAAGACTTGACTTGTCATCCTTCATAATTTTATCTATAACGTTTATAAATTACTATAAAATGATTGTTAGTTTATTGGCAATATATATATTGCAATATAAATTTGAATACTTTGTAAAGTTATTGGTACTACATTACCTTCAACAAGGCCGTCTCGTTCAGGAATACTTTATGATGAGGATATATAATTCTTGCTATAATGTTTTTTAGGGCTTTGCGTTGCACAGCGGCACAAGGTTGTGCGTTCGATCCCCACTCGAGGAAAGGAAATATTTATTTACATTTGTATTTTCATTTCTTCGCTCTGGTGTCGAGGTTAAAGATCGGCGTTGAGCTCCGCCACTCAACACGCAATGCCTCCAGAATTCGGCGGAAAGTGGGGAACGGAGTGTCTTAACACTAAGTTCCCTCTGCCTACCCTTGTGTGTACACGGGATTGACGTGAAGATGATTTAATTTAATTTAATTGAAAAAAATTGAGGTGTGTACCTTTATTGTGTCATACGTTAGACATAACCTGTTCGTATGTACGTACGCTATGGAGAAATAGAATACCACAATCATTTATCACGATATAATTCTGAACTATTAGATTTTTTTTTTACAATTAGTCTGCCATTGTATATTAATGATGTTTTTATAGTCTTGTGTAAAAGTTGACTTACAGTTTGACATTATTACGGTAATAATATGTCAATATTTATTTTTGAGTTTTTTATTTTAAAAAATACTCTATTAATCTATTTTTTTTTATTCTGGCATTTGACATTTATTATTAGATTATTTAAATGTTATATTTAAAACTAGGGACCCACTCGTCGATTTTCTACTATGCATTACGTTCGTTTTCTAATAATAATATTATTACTTTAAAAACAATTTCTATTCTTATATCAAAAAGTAAAGTTTCGGCCAATTCATTAAAACAGTTACTTATAGCAGTTTTGTCAAACAAAATTTTTCAAAATAGTATAACTTTGTTATTTTTAAATCGATTGAAATAAAATACATACTAATTTTTAAGCAAGAAAATTTAGAAAAACATATTTCCTTATAATTCTTCCACGCACAGACACAGATTCGTTCCGATTTAACTATAAGCATAGATGACCCTCTTATTGATACAAGCGTTGTGGCCGAATCTGATTTATCACGTCGCCGTGTTCACGTGACGCGCGCCTGTTTATGAGTATGTTCATTTGACAGGAGATGGATGCCTGGCGGGCTTTCTTATTGCTGTCGTTTGTTCTGGGATTTATTGGATACTATGTAACGGTCGCGCCCTCACCGGTCCTCCGGTGGTACTCCTGATGTATTACAGGGTACACTCACCGTGTTACCAACAACTTGTTGCTTTAGATGATGTAATAATTTAAAATTGTTTAATTTACTAATAACGTCCCATTATTGGCCTTATTGTATTGAAGACGTGCATATGTTATTTAAAATTTTATATAATAAAATCTAAATTGGGTAAGTAAGCTATTCAATTAATTAAGGCAACAAATATATTTAAATTATTAATAATATTTATAAATTGCAACAACAATAAATGCTTTTGTTTTATGTCTTCTAATATGTACTTAAGACAAAGATTACCAATAGGTAGTAAATTTAACAAAACGTATAGTTTATTAATATTCATATATATTAATCTCATGTAAGGCTTGGAAGACGATGCACGGAAACCCATAATTTATGTCATCGGTGGAGATTTATAAGACGGTAATAGTTTTAATTTATTTACTGCAACAAACGTTTGCGTAAAGTGCATTGGGTACTTTCTAACGTGCCAGTAGTTATTTTTGCGTCTGGAGGCCCTTTTATATAAATAAATGATGTTGTTTATAAGGGAAATGTGTAAGCTTGGATCGTAATTCATTCGATGAAAGTAGTAATAAATAAATTGTTTTAAGCAATTTAACACAGACAAGAAGTCATTATCAATGTGAAAATCTTCATATATATCTTTGATTTGTTATTAATTTTTATTACAACTTCTAGCTTCTAGTCATCTGTAATAAACTAAGCTTAGATGAAACGGTACTTCAGCTTCATTGGAAACGGCCATTAACTCATTCTTTAACTTTTTATAGACTCTAGGTGTCTAGCATTCGATTACGCCTTCATTGTTTAACCCTTCATATCTCAAGTACACGAAACGTTTATAGCAATGAATGTGTACTAACTAGCGGTGGCGGTGTTATTTATGACGGCCGATACTATCGATCCGGACTTGTCAATCATATTGTACCAACGAAATGTCTACGAATTCTACTCGATACTTGTTCAAATGATTCTAAATCTTGGGATGTAGTGAATAAATAATTTAAATCGTAAAACACTATCTATACTCGAACGTAAGCGCAAGTTAGCCACGGTCATCCATCATTCATCGGTCCGGACGCGTAACGAGCCTTTATTCGAGAGTGGATAGATGCGCTCGCGACGGTTTTTACACCGTTCCTGCGTTTTGATGGATCACGAATTTGTATTGCCTTTACTATTCAAATATACATCTCGATCAACGTCTTCTCTTCCAGTACAAAGGTTTCACGTAAGTTTACGTTTTTAGTGTACACGTAATCTGCGTCTCTATCTCCAACATGTGTTAAGTATCCCTTAATGGTCGCCTATTCATTGCTGTAAATGGCGTTTGTTATTTCTATTCAACTCCCTCCCTTTTCAACTTGGCCTCAAGCTTCTATCTGATGCGCATAATTGAATAACTAATACAATCTCGACTCCCCACGGTAAGTAAGCGACGTTCGTTCGTAACGGAAGAGATCAAACCTAACGATTGTCAGATTTTATCTTAACATTGACATTTCAATACTGGGATCAATCGTTCGCTGGTGGGTGGTACGTTGACATTTTTAAAAGAAATATGGTCGCCAGATTAACAATACGAATATTAAGAATAGGTTTTACTGATGTAATAGTTGTGTTTTGTAACCAAAATTAATAGATTGTTATATATATATATTTTTTTATATGGAAATATTTTTTTAACGTTGAATTTCGTATTATTGCACTGATTTGGTCCTATAATGGCGGATGTGCATCCATTTTCAATTGTAATTAAATTTAGTCTTTTTTAAGAAACAGCTGATATTTAATTAAAAAATATATATATATAAATTCATCCATATTTGATCGTTGCCTTCCTCTTTGATTAGGAAGAATATCAAAATGTCTTTTTTTCATATTTGTATCTACTGTATAAAGTCATGAATTAGAATTGCCAAGCTCAATAAATTTTCAATGAGGTTTACAACTTTGTCGAAAGGTTTCACGATCTTGCACAGACAGTACTTTCGATGGCACAATTTTATAGCTAATATATTATTCGATATTATGACTTCTGTAATTTTGAGCTCGCTCCATACCATAAATGGCGTTGGTTCCAAGTTTTACTTAGTTACGCGTGATGAAACGTTTACAAGCTTAATCTTACACTTTTACGTCTTATGATGATGATTAATGGCGGTTGTCAAACTGATGACAGACGAACGGATAGACAAGTGTAAGTTTTTTTAGTATCAAAACATGAATTAATAAGTTATCTGTAGTATATTTTGTAGTAATATTTAATATTAGTTAAGTTGGTGTTAAACCTATGAAACTACTAGTTCCAATTGAAAAATCCTTTTTTTATTAAATATCATATATACCTATTGAGGACGATACCTGTATACCTTAAGAAAGTTATGTTTTTTAGCTTTAATCTGTGTCCCACACATATGTCTACAGCAGAAAGAACCTTAAACCTATTATAAACCTTAATACTAATTAAAGAACCTTATACTATATAAAACCTAAGGAACCTTATACCTATTGTTAAGACACTATGTTTCCATTAAGACACTTTCGTTCGCCACTTTCGGCCAAATACTCGAGAGTCTTTTAAAATAAAGCTCTTATAAGAGTATAAGAATAAAAAAAATCTATTATTTTTATATAAAGCGTTCGACATTTCGATCGCCGGTCGCTCCAAATTACTCAGTAAAGCGGTCAGTCAGTGTTGGTTCTTTTAAATTTTTCATTCGATACTATTGTTCTTACAACAATGCACCTCTTTCTATACGTCTTTCTAAGCGTCGTGACTTTCACTTAATGAATATATCAATAAATCGATGAATATAAATTGAGGCTGTATAATGTAAACAAGTATGTGAATATAATGTGACGGTTGTGGGATCTATTTCCACTCGAGGAAATAAATTATTTTTTACAATTATTATTTCATTTCTTTGCTTTAGCACCGACGCAAACGTCCGGCGTTTCCCCCAGTTAACTTAACTGCCTCGAAAATTTCGGCGGGAAGTGGAGAATAAAGTGTATTAACACTTAGCCTCTCTCTGTCTACCATCCTGTGTGCGGCGTACATCGTAAAGCTGATTTTTTCAAAATCAATAATAAAGCAACATAATTTCGAATCTAACAACGTTGTGAATATAAATTTAATTTCGAGGTTATTTATTGTGTAGGCAATATATTGTATATTCTGCTAAATAGTAATTTAATTCTTATATTAATTGTAATAAAAACTGTTTCTCTTTGCCGCGACATGTGCCAAAATGTCGTACGTAGTCTAGACAGAGCTATCAGTCATTAAAAATAAGCTTGATTTCATAGCGTGAGTTTTTGTTGGTATTTTTGACATTTCTCGGAAATTATAGATAAGGCGTTTGTCGTGTTCAAAAGCGTATATTATTGCATGTTATTTATGTATTTTAATAAATTATATTTTGGATTTATTTCAATATAAAAATCAGCTTTACACTGTTTCCCGCACACGGCGTCTTAACACTAGGTTCCCTCTGCCTAGGGAAGGGAACCTAGTGTTAAGACACTCTGTTCCCCGCTTTCCGCCGATTTTTTCGAGGCATTACGTGTTGAGCGGTGGAACTTAACGCCGGCGGGTTTAATTGAATAATTAAGTTTCAATTCAATTTCTTTCTTCATTATAATATTTTGGATTTTAAAATAAGAGATAATTTTTTTCGGTCTATTATAGCAAGATGTATCCACCTGTAAGTGTTTGTTACATTTAATCTTAGTTCCATGCACTATGTATGTTTTTTGTATGTATTGATGTAAACAAATGTTGGTGGATCAATAAATAAATAAAATAAAATAAAAAAAGAGTAGTCTCAGCGTTTAGTTGTTAAAGATTTATGTTAGGGTGACTGATAAAATTAGTAAAGTTATTACGTAACTTCGTCCCTTTTATGACTTAAAATCTATGTGGCATATTTGAAGGCGTGGTTTATGATTGGTATAAGGCAGCTTTTTTTTTTTTTTTTTTTTTTTTTTTTTTTTTTTTTTNGAACACCTTCGCCTATTAGATTTGGCCTGGCTTATGCAGAACGCCTTCCTTGAGTTTTTGGATCAGTGCCTCTATCACCCTATCATCTCTTTGTGACATTGCCCCTTTTAGGTTCGCCTCCACCACCTCCGTAGATGAAGCGCCCACCGCTCGGCTGATAAAGTTGCCTATTGCGTCTCCGCCGTCGTCAGAGTAATAGACACAGGTGTTGGTGTGTCTCGTCACTGCGACGACTGCGTGAGAGACGCTCTCATGTACTCGGATCCGTGCGCGTCCGGTTCGGACGATGACGACGTCTGCGAAGGTCTGCCCCTGGGCCTCATGGATAGTCATGACTCGCGAACCTGCTCCAGCTCCATATCCCTGGTCTTTCAGCTGCCTCTTCTCCTCCTGCGTGTGGACCAGATATAGGGTGCCGTCATTACAGTGTGGTATTCGCGCGTCGGTGTATCCGAGAACCTTTAGGGAGTGGACAATGGGGCTTGCGGAGTAAATGCTGTTATATACTCCGGCGAGGGCATAGGCGACGTCCATTGGGCTCCGGTGTGTGCAAGGCAACTCGCATGTGATGTTGGTTGTCAAGCTAGGCCTGCAGTACCTTAGTTCGAATAGATTTTGTCTGTCGATGTAAGGCAGCTGATTGATATCTCCGATGAGTGTGACCTCGTTCGCTCCTGACAGTCTGGCCGCCATAACAATGGCCCCGAAGTGGTTCATGAGGGCTTCGTCCACCGTTAGCCGGTTTATAACTATTCCCTCATGAAAACCGTTGACTAAGATCGAGGCCATTGTTCGCACTCTCTTTGTCGCTTTCGTGCCAAGGCGGTGCGCCAGCTTCTCTCTTAGATCTTTCGCGGCCTCTACTGTGGTTGTCGCTACTACTTCCGTGTCCTCATCGAAGTGCTTGATAATGTGAGTTGTCTTACCACACCCCGGAACCCCGTTTACCCAGGAAAGTTTTGGTAGCTCCCAATTCACGAAGGCTGCGCCCGGCTCAGGATCGCTTGAAATGGCGTTTGCCATTCCGAGTATCCTATCGTCCAGCATCACTCTCGTGCATTCGGCCACTACTACCACTTGGTCGCTCTCTGATGTTAGGAATTTGGGGGGATCGTCTACTCTTGCACTTTCGACCAGGCCTATAAAGCCCTTTGTGCTGCTATAGGCCGCCATGTACTGTCCCGTCATGCTTCCGTGAATGACGCGGGAGCTGACGTTGTCATAGATGGCGGCTTTGGCTTCATCGAGCTCCACTTCCAGGAGTTTGAAGTTCCCTCTCTGGAAAGTCTGAAGGATCTTTTTACAGACATTGGTGTTTACCTCGCGGGTTGCCTTTAATGTGGCTAAGAACTCGATGAACGCATTTATAGCATGCTCCTTTGGGCTTCTGGCCATTTTTAGGTCAGGTAGTGTTATGTTGCCCCTGCTGTGCTCTAGTACGCCTTCGCGGTGTCCTTTTTGTTCCCGTTGATTTCGGGTATCGAAAAAGGCTTTGACCTCTCTCTCTTGCGTGCTAGTTTGGCGCGCAGCCTTAGAGGCAGAACATTTTGGAGTTTCTTCGACTCCCGGAATGTCAGCCTTAGAGGCAGAGCATTTTGGGGTTTCTTTTCCCCTTGGAGAGACGACTCCCAGAATGGCCCTCGCCAAAGTCCTCGAGATGTTATGTTTGGGGGTGGGTGTGTTGGTCTGGTATAAGGCAGCTAATTAAAACATTTAATTAATTGACTTTATAAAGCGTAATATTTATTAATCATTGTTACTCTACTGTTATTTATACGAAGGGCAGCCGAGGCTCAGGGGCACAGGCATGTAACTGCAAGCGCGACTAGTTGTGAGTTCGATTCCCACTTGAAGGAGCAGCGTTGACTTTGGCCACTCAACACGTAATGCTTTCAGAATTTGGTGGAAATTGGGGAGGCGGAGTGTCTTAACCAATATTGAGGTAGTTAGAGGGAGGTAGAGGGTAGGTAGAGGGAGCCCAATGGCTCCCTCTACCTACAGCGTGAAACTTAAAACTATATATAATTATTATTATTATACTGTTTAGCTAAACTACAGAATTAATATCATCCGTGTACCAGCGTCTGTGAGCGGTACGTACTCGTACGTAATTATCGCGGCGTCGATGCTATGCGCATCTCAATAACGAAGATATCGTCCCATCTTCTTTATTGCTATCGTGAAATATAGAAATACTTATAGCCAAATTTATAGCATGTTGTTTAAGGTTATGTATGTTAGGATAAATAACTATTTTCTACATATAATTGCACCTATTTTATGGCGTTTCCGTTGTGGCGCAGGGGCGCTTGTTGGTATGTGACTGTAAATTCGTCGGTTGTGAGTTCGATTCTCACTCGAGAAATATTTATAATAAAATTTCCTCGATTTGGTAACAGGGCAAAGCGCGGCGCGGCGTCGTAGATACTCAACACGCAATACCTTGGGGAATCAACCGAAAGTGCGGAATGGAGTGTTTCCACACTAAGTTCCCTCTGGTTACCCTGCTACGTGCGAGATGCAGAGCTCGCTGGTGAAATTTTAGTTTCATTTTTTAATTTCTTATTTAGAAAGAAAAAGAAGATGAAATTAATCAATATCTGAATGGAATTTAGATATTGACATTTTAATAGAATAGAATTTTGATATTGACATTTTAATAGAATAGAATTTTGATATTGACATTTTAATATAACTGTGTCTACGTTTGAAGTCGTCTTGAGTATTTTTTTATATAGTGTCCACCACACGAGCTGTCCGGCTCTTCAGCGCGCAGGACGTTCACCGCGGGCGTGCATAAATAATTGTAATCACTTTTTATCTCTGCGACACCATCTATTTTAGATCTCTCTCGACTCTTGGACATGGCGATTAGAGCTAAGCTAAGCTGGGTTTAGATAATATTTTAACTATGTAAGTTTATTATGTAATAAATTGTTAAATGATTTATGGTTAAATGAAAATTCAATTAATAGCAGCTTCACGTTGTACCACGCTCACACGAGGGTAGGCAGAGGAAAACTAGTGTTAAGACACTCTGTTTGCCAAATTGCGTCGAATTTTTCTTGCAAACGCCTTGCATGTTTAGAGGTGTGATTCAATGTTGGGTTTTTTGCCTTAATGTAAGAGGGAAGAAATTATTTTTTTAATAAAGAGTAATTCAATTCAATTCTATTCTCTCGAGTGCAGATCGACGCCTTGCGCTCCTGCGCCACGACGGCCACAATTTATTTTTATTTCTTTAAATATAAATTATGCTTACATAAATATATAGTAAATATAAAGCACTTTCCACCTATGTACTCGTAGATCTTTTAAACTACTCAATGCAGTTACGATTTTAATGCAGTTTTCATAGAAAGAGTGGTTTGAAGCTTAGATATATTTCTGTATTAATAATTATGTCAAAAAAAAATGCGGACGGAGGTATATGAAATATAGTGCACTGGGTGAAGCGAAACACTGGTTATTTAATATAATTATGATGATTTTTACGACAAACATTTATCTTATTTTTTGTGCCAGAACTGTATTAGTTATCGTCTATACAAAAAAATGTTTCTTATCTCTTTGTTTTTTGTTTCAGATACGCCGTCGATGTGTTCAAGTATCGATGCATAAAACAAACTTTTTATAAATGTAAGTGTTTACAATTTGTGTTTACTTTTTTATTAGGAGTTTTTTAACTGACTTCAAAAAAGGGGCGAAATATAGTTTTATTGTTGGAATTGAATAATATTTGATTATCTACGTATGGTAGGTACGTGCCAGCTAAGCTTCTAAGCACGTTGTATATTTGTCCACAGTGTTTTTTGGAAACATAAGTCACATGAGATCATCATTATTGATTTAAATTATAGGTATATGCAAATACCACTTAGGCTACAGTCCAAGTTTCGTCAAAATTGGTTCAGTTGTTTTTAAGATATAGATATCTATGCATTTCTTTAGAAAACGTGTAAGTAATATATAAATATGTGCTTAGGTTAATTTTCTTTAGTTCACGAATATTTAGGTGGGTTTAATATATTTCAATTTTTTTTATTTTATTTGTATTTATCACGAATGTAAGTAGACTTTTAGTATAATTCTGTTGAGTCATTGCACTTGGACAAGGCAGTAAATTCGAATGACTGACTGGACTCTAAATAAATACTCATTTTATTGACCATAATAAGACACCGTATGTTTATTGCTTGGTAACTTATTTTATTATTGTTTCCAACGCTAGATTTTGTCACAAAATCACACTTTTATGAATTTTGCGAAAAAATATTATTTTTTTTTGATGATCTTTTGGATGAAGTTATAACTGTTGAACATAACAATATACTGTCATAATTTACTGTTCTAAAGTTTTTTTTTACATTTTTTGAAAGTGTTATTCCACACTTAGAAAAGAAATATACTTTTGAGAAAGCGAAGAAGAAATACAAACGATAATAACAATGATTTTCTAATAAGAATTTTTTAGCGGTAGCTTTACGTTCATTCGATGATTGAAGAACTAAGAGAGAGAGAGAGAGAGAGAGAGAGAATTCTTGCAAATTAAAATATATTAAATATATTTTGAATTAAAGTTGAATTATGAATTTGAATTTACATTTCACGGCGCTTAATCTCAACTTTATCATTGTATACATATTTCAGTTACCAATATATTTTATGTAATGTTTTCATTGCAAAATAATATATATATATATATATATATATATATATATATATATACATATATTTACTAATTAAGAAATGACGTAATACGGTTATATTACTTTATTTAAAAATATTATACTTACATAGGTCAACACATACATTTATCAGAGAGAATATCGCGTTACTACAACTATTTAGAAATAGGTAGGTACGTACAATAGAAGTGCTGTGGAACGAATGACAATGCAGTTGTAAAATTAATTATGAATTCTTCCAAAGATATGTAAAACCAGTTTAGCTTTTTTAATATTTTCAATTTTTACTTTTAGCCGTAGATTCACTTTTATTCGGACGTAATTGAATATATTTCATAGATAATTATTTCTTAAATGGGAACATAACCCATAATCTCATAATTAATAATTGCGACAGGATGGATTTGTATAATGCTGATTTAACTAATATAACTTTAAATTAATAGTTACAATTATATGCTACGAAATATTTAATGCTTGCATAAGAACTACATAAAAGTTCTCTTTCAGTGGTGTCTATCTTGCATTCTTACGTCTATTGAAACTTAATTCTAATGACACTTGGGAAAAATATCATATTTAAAATATAGCTATTGTCCACGTCCATCATGCAACTTATAACGTGGATGACGGAGAGAAATTTGTGCTTGACCCACTCTAAAAAAAAACACGAAAGAAGTTCACAAGCTTCACGCTGTATCCCGCACACAACAGGATCTGCAGAGGAAACTTAGTGGTAAGACACTCCGTTTCCCGCTTTCCCCTGAATTAATAACATTGACGCTACCTAATAATTATTAAGTAAATAATAAGAAAAGAAAATTGTCAAGATTACTTCTAATACATCTAATTTGTCTCACAGCACAACCTGTCATTAATTTATTATTATGTTAATAATAATTCTAGCTAGATCTAAACAACAGGAAACATCGCACTAAATAATGAGACGTTTGTAATACAAATTCTAACCGCTGATTTCGATCTCATCAGATATCTCTGTCACGCTCCTTTTGGTGTCCACTTCGGTTCATTAGAAAGGGACGGTTAAAGTTCCTGGTTACCTTTGAAATGTAATTATTAACTAACTAATGAGTTACTTGTTGGAAGAGCAATTTGCGCAGGATTAGAGCTAGTTTTGAAATGAGTTTAATAAACAGCTCTTAGTTTGAAGTTGAGTAGCGAACGAGATGTTATTTAAGTGTTAAAGTTTTTATTAGACAGGTTGTACAATTTATAAATTGGTTATGAAAATTTTATATAATTATAATAAGATTTTTTGAGTACTTTAGCTTAAATATATCTAAATTAAATGATGTTCATAGAACTGTTAATCAGAATGCATTAAATTATAACAACGTAACAAAAACAAGAAATATTAAATTCATAATGTATGTTACATTACATTACAAATTTTAATATTTCTCGGTATTACTTTGTACAACATTCGTTTCGTAATACCAAACAGCGTCGCTTTCATACACGTCTAACATAATTCCAGCGTGCATATACAAGACAAATTCTCTTATATCTAAAATCGATTTGCCACGGCAACGCCTCTCGCAGCGACGCATGCGCACGCGCACCATTGATTATCCACGCATGGCAAGTACTTATCAACATACTAATTTGAGTTTATTTAATAATATAGTACAGATACATAAAGTTTCATTATATTATATACATATTAATAGAGATGTTATTATATAATCATTATGGTACTACACTTGGATTTAAATTAGGTACCATGATATATATTACATTTCAAATTGTCTACTACTGTTAAGGCCTGTCATGGTCTTGGCCTGAGGCACAAGTGTGTGACTGTAAACGCGACCTGGTGGTTCGATCCTCATTCTCTCCTTATCCTCGGGTGTCGAGACAAAGAGAGTGGCGATTGCGCCACTCAGCACGCAATACCTCCGGAATTCTGCTGAAATGAGGAGTGTAGTGTCTTAACACTAAGTTCCCTCTGCCTACCCTGCTGTGTACGGGATACTTACTACTATTATCTATTATGCTACAGACAGTACTTATATTTGGGCAGGCCCTGGTAATAGCCGGGATTAATGCCAGGAAGAAGACAGTACTTATATAAAAATGAATTGTCCTACGAACACAGAATAGAAAGTGTTAAATTCTTTCATACATAATATCGTTACTCAGAAATAACTTAATGGCTGTGATGATTGCGTTAAATTGTCAGAATATGTATTTATCAAGAGAACCTAACAAAAATGGCTCGTACTATAATCAGACCAGCGGGGGTGCCCCGTTTGAGTATATATCTATATGGAGAGATTATTATGTTTTTATTGAATTTTGTTCATAACTGTTATGTTATAAAATTTTAATTTCATTTCCCCGTGTGGGAATCCAACCCACAACCTGTTGCGTTTACAGTCACACTGTGCTTCTGCTCCACGATTGCTCTGCTTTGATAAATGATCTATAATTTATTAGAATTTATGAGCATTTCATTTTTTTATATGGCAACGATATGTCTGACTGAAAATAACGGAAGATCCCACGCGCGTGCGCGGGACATGTAGATTGCGACTTGGCGATAATGTTTAAAAATATATATTTAGAACTCTACCTTAAAGAAAGAAGATTCAAAATTCTATCAAACGGTAAAGCACCGGTAGCCTCTTTATCAGTAGTAATTTCGCTACCTACATACGAGTACCATTATATTCTAAAGAAGCTTGTGTTGTATAAACTTCAAAGCTTGGGCTCTGAAGTTCATACTAAGTATCCACTTATTGGGAGTAATATAGATGACTAAGTACAGATATTGGTGAGTAAGTATCTGTTCCTTATTGGACTCAATATTATATATATTACGAAATTGTCTTTACACTTGTTATTATCTTGCATAGACATTTGACATTGACAAAACTTCTTAGCGCATTCTATGTAATTTTAATAACGTATTTATTTATTTGAAAGATGTGAAAAAATGAAACGTATATATATTTAAACTACATAAATAATTACATTATCATAAATATGTTGTAGCAAGTGTATTAAAATTACCACGTAGCTTGCTTAGAAGTCTGGTCGTTTGGATCGAAGAGAGCGTATGGCTTAGAAGTCTGGTCGTTTGGATGGTTTCCAAAAGGCAAGTTCTATACCGGCTACGTTAAAGTTTTATATATTTTCTAAAAAAGTATTTTTCTTTTCTAAGTGTGGAATAATATTGTACAAAGATTAAAAACGGTACGAACTATTATAACAAACAAAAATAAACAATAAAGAGTATCTGTGAAGTGTCTCAAGTGAACACTCAGTCACGATATTTAATTTTAGACTATTTGTGAGAAATGCTTTATACGAAATGCATACGGATATGTTGAAATTCTATTTATGCGAATCAAATGCACGTCAGGTCTTATCATATCCCGTCACGGGATCTCGAGTTAATGGATTTCTTGTGAAATTGATTTAAGAAATTCCATGTCTGTATTACATTATTTTGAATTTGAATTTAACTATTTTCTATCATGTATTTATCCATCTTTTTAGAAAATTGCCTTCGTTTCAATTGTGCAGCAGAGGAGGTTGTAAGTAAGGCAAATAGATAAAGAAAAAGTCCCATTACTTTAAGAATACATATACGAATATATCGATACATAGACATAAATACGAATTTAAAGCATCAAAGCTGTCAAATTTCTTGACCAAATACGAAGATAATGGAGCCGAATGATTTCAAAATTATTTATATCTTTAAAGTCGTATAATGTCTATCATATGCTATAAATAAGTCATAACTGTATTCAAAGCATAAATACCCATAAAATTATATAAAATAAAAATATTGAAATTTAAAGTTGTCCCAATAAATTCACTGACGGAAGACCGGTGTGTTCTATCCATGTTATTATGTTTATAGGTCGAAATGGTACTGCATAGGATCGACCACGCTCACGCCATTCTCGACGCTATATGTCCGTTATACATAATGGTGGATATTCATTTATATGTAAACTGCCCATGTAGACATGCAACTTTGATATCTTTCTCCTATGAAATTCTAAATACAACGAGTATTCTACTAATATTTGGTATTGAACATCATCTATATGGTTCTACATTTCTTTGGTGTCCTGGACTTGTATAATTTCTGGGGTGGGCACCAGACTATTCTATTGTGGGTACAGACCACCCGCCCTCCCTATTCCTACGTCCATGGGAACGGAAGTGGATTTGATCCGTTCGATAGGACGAAACGCGGCGTTAAGTTTCATGACGTGGAAGAGTCGGTACTTTCTCCAAACTACTATCTGCAGTAAAGTCAGATGTTATTTTACCATTGTAATATAACCTTAATAATATTTTAATTCGGTTCTTATTGTCCTTCTTTTCCACTTATTACGCCTTATCTCTGCAATTAATTGAAGATGGCATTGTATAGTACGCTTTTATTATTTGATAAAGCAAAATGCAAATTGAAATTATGTATAATACTAGTAATTATTATTTTTTCCTTAAAGTCTTTCTTATATTATAATATTTGGTTAATAATATGCTATTTTTAAAAGAAAGTAAACGATTTATTCGTTCACCAAAAATAGGACAACTATAGAAATCGTTATTTATATTCGCGACATTGCCTTTTTATGAAAAATGTAATTTTTGGTGCCAAAACAATCTGATCTCTAATAAATATTCATATTATCTCTGTAAAACTTTAATTTATTAGTTTCAAAATAAAATGAACCAGTCGTGGTAAGGCCAGTCGAAGCGCAGGGGCCCAACGTATGACTGTAACCTCTACAGGTTGTGCCGAGGCAAATCAAATTTTAATTTAAATTAAAAATTGGCTTACGGAAATTATAACATACTATGAAATATATAAAATTCCTGATAATAAAGAGTTCAATCGTATTTTTTTATAGCATTAAGCCACACCTAAAAAGTACACATAAAAAAAGGGCCCATGCAATATTTTAATTATAATGGAGGATGTTGGTAATTTATATTTAGATAATACTTTTTGGCTCTATGATAAGAAGTTCGTTCATAAGGGGAATAATTCAAACATAAAGCTTATAGCGCAGTGGGAGCGCAGCGTCTTACTGTAAACATGATGTTTCTGGGTTCGGTTATGGCACAGCGTTGAGACCCGGCACTCAACACGCAGTGTTTCAAAAATTGGGCGATGCATGGGGAACGATGTATCTTAAAACTAGGTTCCCTCCGTCTACTCTGCTATATGATAGAAACGTGAAACGTGAAGCTGACAAAAAAATTGAAAAGAAAGTAAATATATGGTAGGTAAGTAAACCTTAAGTCAAGATGATTCATGCATGTGAATGACCTCATGTAAGTTAATAATGTCCATTTATATATTTTAAATAATTTCATAGTTAATACTCGTGGTCTTTTATATTAAATTGGCATTATCAAATAAATACTTATTTTAAAATGAAAGTTAACAGTTTGTCTATTAATTATGGAAACACTCTGTTCTCCATTCTATCATCGAATTCGAGACGTTACTACGTTTATGTTACTTGTAAACATAGTAATTCTATATCTATTATATATTTAAAGATTACAAATAAAACAAATATTATTTTGTGCAAAATACAAGGCGCCTCGTATTTAGGCGACTATGAATAGAAAAAGTATGTGATTTGATACTACTCAAGATGATACTCAAGAAGGATCTATAATCCAAAATGTTAGCGTGATAATAAAAATATTTGCTAAAAGTGTAGATTTCATAATAGTTACTTTTAGCGTGTGATATGATACTTATATTTTCAAAGTATTAGTCACATTTAAAAAAAAAACTTTTTGACATTTCCGATTAGGACCTTATATCAGCTATGAATCACAGATAACAATTTTCATTTGGATTTTTACCTAACAATACAAATAAGATTTAAGGTAATCTGCAATAACATTCAAGTGTTTTGCAAATAACCCTTTAGTGATAAAAAAATATATTTATATTTTAAGTTAATTTTAAATGAAATTTATTACGTCTTTACTTGTAATGACTGTTTTGACACATTTATTTCGCAAAATTGACGCTGTAGCGCAATTCGCGCGTCAAATTGCTAATTTACCTTTTTATTGCTCTAACAACGCTACTATTCTCTTGTTACCTTGTCAATTTGCAATGTGAGAAATATGTACAAACTTAAAATGCATGATTGTACTAGGCAATATACTTTGTTTGCAATAAGTAAGCTTCACGCTATATATAGGCGAAGGGAACCTGGGAACCTAATGTTACGACTCGGGAATCGGAGTCGGTTCCCATTAAGACATTTACATTCTCCATTTTCCATCGACTTCTGGAGTCAATGCGTGAGGAGTGGCGGATCTCAACTCTACACTTTGTATAAATACTTGTAGAGTTCAATATTCATGAAAAACAGAATTGTTTCATAATTTTCATCCTGATAATTATTGAAAAATAAAAAGCGAAAACTTAGTAGCACACCTCTTAGCGCTTTTATGCCACTCTACTACTCTATTCTACGCTTCTCAAAGAAACCTACAAATATTGTGCAAAAAAGAAATCGGTCTATTTATTTATCTATTAACTTATAAGAAACATTACAATTTAATTTAATATATTAGCATTAAAATTTAAAAAAATATCCATTTTAATATCGCATAATAAGATTTTAATATGCTATATTCATATATTTGTTTTTCTGTGTTTATATTATAAGACATTTAGTTAATAACCATAGTCTATTGAGAAGCGAGCTCCTCTCATCTTTAATGTTATTTACAATGTTTTCACTTCTAATTTGCATCTGATCAAGTCTATTACGCGGCTTGAAGGAACATTAAAATCTATCAACTATTAATGGTTCTAACTTGTCGGTTCTCGTCTCTATATAATGATTCTGCGTTTCATTTTAAGCGAAAATAATTGGGTATATAATATTATTAACTTAATATTATTAACTATAAATATTTCCGATACGGATTTTTTTAACCAATACCTATAGAAAAGGAGTTACCACAGAACTTTTGATTTTGAACTGATTTTGATAATTCTTTCTTTATTTGAAGGCTCGTGCCTTCCCGTGTGGTCTTATTTAATTTGGTCCATTTCTAACAATGTTATCTATGAAAATTCGCATAAGCTTAGGTAATTTGGATTAAGTATGCAAGCGAAAAATGAACGAATAACTTAATATCACGTCAACCGATTTCGATGATTCGTTTTATTGGAAAAGATATACTTCAAGAGTAGTTTGTTGATAGTTTGTTTAGGTTCTGATTATGGAAAACGGTTTAAGTCGACTTTTTTGTTAAAAATTATAATTATTTCCCAAATATATTAAGTTTAATCATGACTGTAGTAATAAACAAGGCATAAGTTAATAAATTATTATTTTTATCTTGTATATTTTATGTCCTAGTCCAATATATGAAAAATACTCGAGTTATTAAAAACCGGATGCGTTTATAGTGCATTATATATATGGCGAAATAATGGGTTAAACAAAACAAACATTTACAACCATATAAAATTGTTCGCGTGTGATAAGATGCAGTCGGGCTTCCTGTCTGATGATGGGTATCATATATTATATCGACGTTTGATCTCGACTATTTGACTTGTTGTATAATAATTGACGTTCTAGATCGATATATTTATTGTAAAGTCTTTAAAAACATATTCCATTCTCACATTCTTAGCTTTACCCTGTTTCCCAAACATAAGGTAGGCAGAGGGAACCTGGAAATTTAAGCCATTACTCTCCGTGCCCATTAAGACTTCCGTTGGCCATATTTAAATTGTTATATTTTATTAAGTTAAAGACATCTTAAGTATTGTTGTAGACGGGCTTTCTTCGAGTTTCCACAATTAGTGCAATTAGCGCTAATGCGACTCTGATTGTGGATAAAGCTGGCAGATGTGATCATGTTTATATATTGAAAGGTCAGATTCCATTTGTTTTCGAAGCTATGTTGACAAGTAAATATCGTTTGAAATTGTCATCTATAAATAATATAAATTAGAATAATAATGATTAATAAGATTGAAGTGTCTGCCCGTTATTTCAAAATAACTGTTTTTTAAGCTTAACCTCACATTTATTTGCATAATACTAAAACCCAAATAAATAAAAATAAAAAAATGCATGTCTTTTAAACAAAACAACCTACTTTCGCTAATTACACTTAAATAATGTTAAATAAATACCTATTCGTATGGTTTAAGCAGACGAATTCACGCGGGGGTCGCTAGCTCTGAAATGTTTGAATAAATCATGTTTTAAAGGCGCAAATATTTTCATCTGTGACATAAATAGATGTCGACGAGTGTATCGGCCACATTCACAGCTACCGACACGCGCATACAGATGCTGAAAGAATGTACTTGTTTTCTTCAAATCCTTTCTCGAACGCTAAAACTTTTATCGCTACCAAATCGACTGTCGTAAATCCCAAGTCGCGGCCCATTGTTGCCGTACACTTATATGGGAGCGGTCAAAATAAATCACGAGCGGGAACCATATCGGCACAAACGTAGTCTATCGCCGCGATCCAGAGATACGGAGTATTACGCTATTGAATTAGCATTACCGCTGTTCTCGATGTCGTTCCGGCTGAGTGCATGTCTCATTCTTCATGGTCGTGTTATTTTTAATTTCAGTCTTTTTAAGACGGTCGATGGAATAGGATAGATCTTAGATATAAATAGATGCATAATCTTCGTATCAGATATTCGTGTGGACTTACTTATGTCCGTACGAGAATGTATTTCTACATTTCTTATAAACAAATTAATATTGTTTATTTATTTTTTCCAGGTATTTACCGAACTGAATGAACATCACATTAACAGTTCCACCTATTGAAAGTAAGTATATAACAGTTTATAATAATTATTGTAACTTTCAACAAATTCTAATCAAAACTTATTCTTCGCGAGAGGTCATTGATTTGTGAACAAAATTTCGTTAGTGAGCGTTGGACGCGTGCCGCTGCTTAATTTATAACTAATATATAGTTGGTGTCGATAACATTTGCACCGTCTGTACGTCTAACGTTGACCTGATTATAGGACGCGGTAAACAGTCTTCATTCAAATTGTCTATTTCATTTCATAGATAAGGCTCACAGGCGTTTATCACATTGTATTTGTTGGCTCCCCGTATCTCATAGGAGATTTATTAATTCATGAATATCGATCTGACAAATATAACAATTATTCAATTAGACTACCGCCAGATATTGTCAGTTGATCGCGGTCCACTCTCAATCACTCCAAATGGACCCAATATAGGAGATATATCTGATCGGATGTAGCGGTCGGATATTGAATAATAATTGGTCCACACAAAGTTGGACCGTCACGATGGAGATGGTATCTCACGAGCGTGCGGCATCCATCAGCCCTGGAGGGGCGCTATCTGCGCCGGTATCGCGCACCAACGATAACCATTGTCTTACTGCTTCGATTATATCAGCGAAATTTGTGCTCGCGTCCGCCGTTTGTCTTTCGCCGCAAATGAGAGGTAATAGGACGCGACGGCGCATAAAAGCCTCGTTTCTGCCAGACTTTTGCCTAGTCATTAGTATGCCGTGGGAACTTAACCTTACCAGTTGTTATTGGGAAACATTTTTTATAGATTGTCATTTACGAATCTGGTGAACTGATAATGTTTTAGCTATATAAGTTCACATTACATTGTATATTAATTACGTTGATTAAATCCAATAAACGATAGATATAATTTAAATACCAATCCGACATTAAACAAATTATAAGGCAGTGCTAACGAAATATTAAAATATATTCCGTCATTAATACTAAGCCGTTTGCAATTGAACGGACGGTAAAGTTCAACGGCGATGGCCCGGGCGGCCACTTAATAGCGTTAGCGTCATTGTCTCACAGTCATTAATAAGTGCTCGGACAGTTCTATTGGCCCCAGTCCATAATGGGCCGGGACTGCTCCGCTATGATATCACGAATTCGTATCCTAATAACCCTCGGGGGTATATCGACTCGACTGAAACCAGAAACAGAGTCGTTCCAGCCCGTGCACTTCTCGTTTTAATTTATTTTCGATTTTGATATTACCTATAATATAGCTTATGTTTATGGAATGAATATAAACTAAATTCTATATACAATTGAAAGTCCGATCTCTCTCAATGGGAGTCGGATGTATAGCAATCAAAGTATATTATATTATAGAATATTTATTTATGAGAAGTTTTTGTTAGAATAAATGCATGTCTCACTAGATAGTTTTGAATATTTTATCTTACGATTACAGATATTACTATAATATAATACTATTGAAACGTAACTTATTTGTGCATTGCAGTAATAGTTCCTCTGAATGAATATATTAAATATCTACGTCTACGAAAGACGTCAAGCGCACAAACTGGTGTTCTTTGGGTAAACACGTTCGCATGTTGATTTCTATGACGTGACCGCTGTAAACATTTGTAGTAATTTCGCATACGAGATATTATAAAAGTATGATAATTACAAAACTATTAGGAGATTCCGAGTAAAGGATAAATATAGGTATGGCTTTCCTCTACAACACGTGTATGATTTTTGAGAAAAAACCAAAAAATATATATTATATATATTAAAGAATATTATAAGACAGTATGTTAATAGAAAACTGTATAGTCATTATGTTGTACTTTTATAGTTATAGCCTATTTGATATATAAATAATTTAATTTAATAAACCAATAACTCTGATTGTATCGGACTCGCACTCAGCTGCTGTAAATCCAGTTGACTGCGCACGCGCTGTCCGTCAATTAGGCCCAATTAGTGTGATGCTGCTTTGATCCACCGACCCGTGTCATTCGACTCTTTCACTTGTTAACACGAGATCACGACAGAGGAAGTAGCGTTTTATTTATTTATATACCATAGTAAACTGTAGCTCCTCTGGTGTTGCACGGGGTCGTGGGCGACGGTGATCACCATCAGGTGACCCGAACGCTCGTTTGCCTTGTCCTTTAAAATAAAAATAAAAAATAGATTTGGAGATTTTTTTAATTTTCTGTGGGTTTGATCTCCACTCCAAAGAATAGATAATTTTTAAATTATTATTTTCAAGCTAGTACTTGATAAAGTGCAGCTGAGTGAGTTTCAACACTCAATATCCCGAAATTGGGCGGTAAATGACACTACTTTGACACTAGGTGCGGTTAATATTAGGCAAAAAAATCGTTTAATATTAGGTTGTTAGGTCAATGTTCTCTAGATGTTTTTATTTTTTAGAATAACGTGTTTCTTTACCAAATTTTAATCACGCGCATCATTTGTAGAAAGTTATTCTTACTGGAAATACTTCTTTCTTTTATTATTTATTATACATTACTATTATACATATATACACAATTAATTATTTTCTTTGACACATAATTAAGATATTTTTATTTCTGTATTAAATATGGAATGTTACTTTGTATAATTCTTGCTCCACATTGTATCAAACATGTAGCAAAGTAGTCCCTCTGCGTACCTAGTGTTTAGACCTTCCTCCCAATTTTAGGACTCCCTGCTAATTTTTCCCCGAATTCAGGAGGCATAACGTGTTGAGTGGCGGAACTCAACGTCGCGCTTTGCCTAGCGCACTGTCGCGTTTACAGTCACGTGCTTGTGCCCCTAAGTGCTAAATAAAAAGTGCTGAGTCGTTGCTTTTAAAAATAATTCGATTTGCATGCACGAGCATAAAGTCATTAAAAACTATTCTAGGAAGCGTTAATAATATTCATTATCTGTACAAGCCAGCGACATTCGCGGACGCCCGCGCTCATTTGTTTATAACACGACGAGATAAAGTTGACGGCATATTTCTTAATTGGTTATTGCACGATACATACAGACACTATCGGCCACTTATTCCAACATAATAAACATTATCATAACAATAACAAGTACTAGCGGGTTCGAATGCTCGATGCTCGTGTCGGCGCGATAACCTATGGATCTCAGTCAGTTGGCTCTCGGTTCTGTTCGCGTCGACTCACGTACGTCACTTTGTGCTTTCTAATATTCTGTCATTTGATTTTTTTTAAAATTTTTTTTGCAATAGATACGTAGTGAGCTTTGCTAGTGTTTTTTTTTTCAAGTATAAGTTTGTGTTGTCATTTTGTTGTTGTAAATGCGCATGCGCTGCTAGCTGTGACAGGTAATAATGGCTTGTATTTTTTAAGTTTTCCTTTTAATTTAAATAATTTATGCATTGTTTCAAATTGTTAAATGTTGTTTAAGTTATTTTTTTCCTCTATCATTATTTAAAGCGAAACAATACAATATTATTTTGTTCTTATCATCGTGATATCATTATTAATATTATTTCAACAAAAAGCTCTACAGTTGCTTGCTTTCATTCATTAGCATAATTTAAGAAACACGTTATAAAATGATCATAAGTAAAATAAAATCATCGAAGATTCTGTAGACGCTGTTAATATCAGCTATCTAATTAAGCTATTGAAGCGATGACCTCTTGATAGTGTTTTATGTGAGTTAAATTGTCAGGGGGCATTCCTATGCCGTTGAATGAAATTCTTTACCTCTCAATCTTTAGGTGGTTCAAACATTAATCATTAATCACCTCTTGTTTGTCCAAGGGCGAGGTACGGCGTTCAAATCTTTTGTATGTGTTTCTGTGATATTGAAATTCTTCACTTAACTACTATTTAATAGTACGTAGAATAATATTATTAATATATACGTTGCGTATGTTCCATACAAATTGTATGTTAGTAGCACTTTATTGCTCACCAGTTATTAATAATTACAGCTTCTATAAATAATGCCATTATAAAATTGTTAGCTTTTTGTTTGTTCTTCAGGTTTTTCTTATATATTCAATTGGCCAGTATAGCCTTGGTGTGTTGATTGAATGAATTTTGTTATTATAGATAGTCAAATTTAAACATTTAAAAAAAACATACAGTAACGATTCCAATTTCTATTATTTTTTTAAAATAATTTCACAGATGATTATTAGTTAAATATACCAGCTGTTTAAATAATATTAATTTTAGAATAACAGAAGATAAAATACTTTTTCGTTTAGTTTTCCTTTCCACAGAACATTTTTGATGAATTATACACGCTACAGCGTGAGTTACCGTTACGGCGATCGTAAGCGTGCTGTCATATTTGTTTTTTTTTGTTCACATAATATTTCATTCTATTCGACCTAGTTATTGCTATACACATGCTGTTAGAAATTGTCAGTCTCTTTTAAGTTACTATTGAGGTATACAAATTGTGGAACTTCAAATATTGTCGCTTTTAACTTTTTAAATATTTTTATTCATTTAGTTTTTTTTTAGTTTCACGTTGTATCCCGCACAGACCAGGGAAGACAGATGAAACCTTCGAACATAACGTTGAGACACCTCGTTCCCCATTTTCCATAGAATTCTGGAGGCATAGCAAAACGAGAATATGAAAATTTTAAATATTTCATTTCCTTGAGTGGGAATCGAACCCATAATATGTAGCGCTTACAGTTTACACGCTTGTGCTCCCGCGGCACGATTGTTGCCTTGGTATTTTTTCTAGTTAATACATTAACGAAAAAGCTGTTTTTATTTTCTTTTAGGAAACATAAAAACAATATATTTTTTAAATTCTCTTAATAGTGAATTTATCTGCAATTGTGACTAGTAATATGTAGATATAATTTCTTACATAAGTATTATAAGTACGTATAAGTAGACCATTAAAAATATTGAAGTTTGTGAACTTGAACAATCCTTAAAACATATTACTATGTAGACATATATGCCATTCGACATTTTCATACATTTTTAACATAATACTTATAGCTTTTGAATTAAGAAATAACATCCCGAATACCATAAGCTTCTGTTTCTGCAACATAGTCCCGTCCTGTGAATTCGTGAGAAATTTTTCATGCCATTTCAATGTGTATTTCTTTACCTTCAAATTCTCGGCGTCGCAAGCATAGCATATGCAAATGTACACACGCCAGTATGCTAGTGTAAAATAGAGGCGGTGTCACTCGGCTGACCCGCCGCCACTCGGAATATATTACTAAGAAGACAATTGTGTTTGCCTCGAAACTACCATTGGTAGCGTTTTTTCTTTTAAACATTATTTTTTTAAATACTTCAACTAATTATTTATGCAATAGCTGCTAGTTTACCTATTGGAATCTATGTTTATGAACAATATAATGGAAATTACTTTTTTTTATCATTGTTTAAAATTGTATGAATATTCAAGAGTTTGTTTGTTGTATAAGAGACTCAAAGACAATATTACACAAATATATTAATGAAATAATGACAGTTTCCTTTTTCAATGTTTATAAGATTTGAAACTCAAATAGTTTGTTGTGTATTTTTCTTGTGGACTTTTCTCTATTGATGTTCTGTGTTCATGTCTTAGATATTATTTTCTCTCTCTTCTCTACATATGATTATATTTAAAACCTGCCATCAGTAACAAAAAGATATTAATTTAATATCTGCCACCTCCAGATTCATCATGGTGGTGGTACTGAACGGTGTCCTCGCGGACGAGTGCCCCACTTCAGTCAGGGCATTGTTAGCTGCCCATCCTGGATACAGAGATGCTGCAGCACAGTTGCTGGCGGCAGCAGCTAGAGAGGTTCAAGCACCAGGACTCTTGTACGTAGCACAGAGGGAGCTTGCTGCGGTTGTGCCACATGATAGTAAGTATTGGAATTTGCAAACTCTATTAAGAATTTCAATTAAATTATTTTAAATGAAACTCTTTAAAAGGTTTTATATTTTTCAAACCCTACGTTGCGAACACTTTGCTGTAATCTATAGTCACGGATAGACTGTGATAGTCTACGTTAAATTAAAAAAAAAATGACTCACTACTCTAAATCTTTTAAGCAATACTGTAGCTAACTTTCTTTAATAATCAATTATAGGCACCTTTTTAAAAGTCAATAGTTGTTGAATCTTATTTTTAATACAACCCATTATTGTTTTCAGAAAACGTTAGCATCATTGGTTCTGATGATGCGACCTCGTGCATTATAGTCGTCGTGAGGCATTCCGGTAATATAAACAATTTTTAAATACAAATATATTGATGATAATAATAATAATAATAAATTTTCGATTGGGAATTGAACCCACAACCGTCACGTATACAGTCCCGTGCATATGACGGCCTCAATCGTAATAAGCAAAAACCACAATAACTCAAAACCAAAATATTTACAACCAGTCTTCTTTCAGGTTCCGGGGCAGTGTCTCTAGCACATTTAGATGGTTCAGGAACAGCCGAAGCGGCGGCGGCCATGGTGTCGCGGGTCCAGCAGTTGGCCATAGGGTATCCTGAAGGGCGTCTCGAGTTACAGCTTGTGGGCGGGTTCACAGACCCACACAGATACTCGGACGATCTATTTGCGAATATAATGTGTAAGTTTTCTTATATTTGTTATATTTAATTTTTTAGGCCAACCGATATTAGCGTGCGATTGTAAACGTGACAGTTTCTGAGTTCGATCAGTAGGTATTTGAGGAAAGGAAATATTTTATATTACCACTTTCTCGCTCTGGTAACGAGTAAAAGCGCGGTGTTGCTTTCCGCCATTCAATAAGCAATGCCCACAGAATTCGGCGAAAAATGTTAAAAGAAAGTGTTAATGAAAACGGAGTGTCTTAATACTAGGTACCGTTGTTCCTTCCATATAATAATTGAGAACGAAACTAATTGAGAGGATATAACCTAAATACTTGCTTATTTTTTGCGAGATCTCTACATCACACTTGTTCTTAACTATCATAGCATATACATATAATATAGCGCTTATCGCTTAGTGCGTAATTTAATAGCTATCATCTTTAGCTAATAATATAAAAAGCTGTTTTGCTTTATCATCGTTTGGATTTTTCCGTACTATATTTGTTATTTAAACTAACTTTGAAAATAATTTATTTTGAATATGTATATGTAAGTGTAGATATTAGGAACCTAATAATAAATCATTTCGGAATTGAACTCATAACTATTATATTAAATAGAAAAAAATCTCAATAGTATTACGACGACGTTGACTCTTACATAACTGTAAAGTCGAATTTTCTATTAATTTTCTAATTATTGGTGAAATTCACGTCTATGAGGTAATAACAATTAGTCTTGGTATATTATTGGCACCAATTCCTTGTTTTATTTTTGTGACATTTATTTCATTTGAATATTAAATTATAAGTGACTTCTCAGTAGTAGAATATTAATTTATAACAACTAATTATAAACTTATACGATAATTTTAAACTTATACGATAATATTTAATGTTTTATAGCTCTAACATTGTAATAAAATGACCTAATAATTCACTATTTAAAGTAAGATGTTTATTGTATGATTAGATCATTTGACATTTGACGATCTTCACAGAGATTCAGTTTAACAAATCAAATCAGCTTCACGCTACATAACGCACACCGCAGGGTAGGCAGGGGGAACCTCGAGCTAACACGCTTCGTTTCCCTCTTTCCGCAGAATCGTGCCTTGACACTAGAATCCCTCTGCCCACTCTGCTGTGCACGGGAGACAGCGTGGAGCTGATTTTATTTGATATATATATATATATAATATTAGAACGGAGTGTCTTAACGTTGAATTTTCTTGACTTTTCTGATATGCGGGTAAAAGCGTGAAAACATCAACGGCTAATACAATATTTATAATAAATAGCATTAAACCATACATCAGACTCCCAGTAATATACACGAGCGTGTCACGGCAAGGTCACGCCGGTGTGCTGTCACGTTGCCAAATGCCCGCAAATTATAGCCAGAACGACGCGTGGGCGGGCCATTGTTGAACGTTATGTATTTCAATTAGTGCCCCAATAATTCCACTTTGCGTGTCACTTGCGTGATAATGGTGACAATTTCTGTCATTTACTAAGGATATATGTATATACTAACGGTAGTCAAATGGGTACGGGACACTTTGATGTTTAAGGAATGCTTCTTTCATGTATTTTTGGCGAAATGTCGGGGTTTTTTTTTTCATTTTCTTTTAAGTTGGGTTTGAATTAGTTTGTGGTAAATAATTTTGCATATTAGAAAATTCTAAATACTTAATATTAAAAAAATTCTAAATATTAAAAAAAGTCTTGTATATTTTCTTAAACTGGCCAGAATAAAAAATATATATTTTGCTTTAACGGTTGTATTGTGACACAGCTTATTTGTTATTGGTCTATGTTATTTTAATATTATTATTTATTATTGCTTCACATTGCGTGTTGAATAGAGGAACTCAAACCTCTTTGACTTTTTACAAAAGTGATGAAATGAAAATATTTAATAATACGATCTCCCGAGTGCGAATCGAACCCACAACCGCCATTACTAAAGGTAGATAATATTATATTGTAACTATAAACTCAAATTTCCCATTAAACATTCCAGCATCATTCCATCGTCTAACAGAAGAAATAGACCTAACATTGGCCTGCTGCTGTGAACTAAACACAGCATTAGGGAGTGGGTTTCCAGCCCCCCTGGTAACAGGTGTGGGGGTGGACATAAGGGCAGGCGATCTCTTCCCGGCCACGTTCCCGGATAAGGGACCAGAACTGTCTCTAAGATGCGCTAGGTATATAACTGGAGGATTGCACGCTGCACAGGTATTGTTTTTTTTTTCTATTAATATAAATTTGGGAATAAAATTGTCGAATAGATCACCACATCAAATATTATTGTTTAGAAATAGTGTAAAAAATATTACGCAATAAGTATTTATAAATAATTGTTGAGAAACTGTTCTGTTAAGATTTTTTTTATAAATAACTGTTCTTAAAAATATTAACTATTATCAATTTCACATAGCTATATAAGGAAGGGTATATTTAAGAACTTTGTACCTTGATATTATTAAAAACTTTTATGAAGTTTTTCTATAAAAATATTATAGTGTAATGTATATTATATGTAATTTAAGTGTAAAAACTACGTTAATTAGAAATTGTAACTTATACTATTTAAGAATATTTAAAGAATAAAAATATATTTAATTAAGATCATTTGAATTTTATGTAGGATAGCTAACATTGTATTATTTTATTACAATAAAATTGTAACCTTAATTTTGATAATAGCAACTATTGAGTTTCTTACCAGCTCTTCTCAACAGAACTGCCTTCCGACTCGTTGGTAGCTTTATGTTCATTCGACGATTAGTATTTAGCTGTGATGTGGATGATTAGAAAGTAGCTTGAATTGATATAACTGATTGGCTAACTATTTTAATTTTGAATTATTCTTCCAGGTGCTAGATATATACGACAACGGCGTGGGCATGTTGCGTATAGGTCCGTTCAACTACGAGCCGCTGAGAGGCGTCGACCTCTGGTTAGAGCAGTCGGACGACTTCATACTGCAGCACCTCAGCACGACGCCGGCAGTCGAGCCGCCGCATTTTGTGCATAATGTATGTTTTCTTATATTGGCTTTGGGTTTTTTTGTGATTGTTATATATTTTGGGGCCAATCTTAACATAGGGTCACAAAGTATGATTGTAAACGTTCGATTCCCAGTCGAGGAAGTAAAATATTTTATTTTCATTTTTTCGATCTGGTATCCTGGCAAAGCGCGGCGTTGAGTTTTGCTACTTAAGAAGCAATGTCTCGAGAATTCGATGGAAAGCGTATCCTAACTCTAGATTACCTCTGTATATCCTGCCATATGCGGAATACGGCGTTAAACAAAAAACATAAATGAAATTAAGCACAATTTCCCCAATTCCAGATACGCTCAACACTCAAGTTCATACAACAACACCCGTTCCCGGCGGTCACCGTGTTCCCGGACAACAGACCCCACTACTATCGACGCGACGAGCAGACCGGTTGCTGGGTGCACGTTCGATTCTAGTTTGAAGTCATATTTTTATCTAAATATATGACATATTTTGGAGTTCTTTAATCGTGACTGAAACTGTTAGTTGTCTGAGAAAAAAATGTATTTGTTACTGTGACAGAATACGATGTTATATTAGACATGATATAATATACAAAGTGAAAGGATTACATTACAAAACTTGCCATGAAATTCCTTCAAAAAATTGATAAACAAAATTGTTTGGAACTAACGAATAATTGGCATTATTATTATATCCGTAACATCCTTACGGATACGTTAGTTCCTTGCTTGAAATATCAGTAAATAAATAAAATAAACAAAACGCAAGCTCTCAACTCTTGAAACTAATTTGAACTTGAAATACTTAACTTGACTCTCTACTTATTTTGAATTCCATAGCATACTTACTATTACTATAAATGACAAGAGTGATTTTTTTCTTATATGACATGATTTTTGAAACTCTTACGTTGATTTTTGAGCATGTATTAAAATTATCATTACATACTTAGTTGTTATTAAAAAAAAAATTAAAAAGAGAAAACATGTACTACAACATTTAAATTAAAAGGATGTTATTGTAGAAAATGATTTATGTAATTAACACATTACTACAAGGAAACAATTGCTATTTTTGTGTCGGTTATATAATATTGGAAAAAAGAAGTTTGGTACATAAATGCAATAAGACTTGAAAATCTTGAGCCAGTTTAAAATTTATTATTATTTTAGTTTGTTCGTTTGATATAATTAGAATAAAAGATCAATGATTAAATGCGTGTGTGGCGGTAAGTTCTGACACTCAATACGCATTGTGTCGAAATTTCGTTGCGTGATAAACGCATCTGCAATCTCAGCTATATACGGGATATACTGTGAAACACACGAAAAGAATAAAATTATAATATACTCTCATATCATGTCTTACGTCTTGATTTTTTACCACAAAATAAAAAAATGTGTCAAGTATTGCCAGTGCATATTATGTTACAGATAATATAAATACTGAAATAAATAAAAACACATTCCAGTGTAAATTATTTTTTATTATTTTTTTTCTTTACATTTCATTTCAGGGACATTTAAAATGTATGAACATTAAAATATTATAATTCCTTAAAATTATGATAAAGAGAATTTGATTTGTAAATTTTTGTGATTGAAAAAAAAAATAACTGTTATTTTTTAGTTTTATATGATTTTTGTTATTATGACGTAAAACATAATTTAGATATAATATTATATGTAAATATGCTTTAGAGTTACTTATAAGTTAAATGTATTGTATATTTTGACATATCATCATCAAGTAGATTACTAGAATTGTTGAATTAATAATTTAGAATAACATTCTATTAATTATTTCTTTTCCATTGGTACCATTTCAATTTTAATGAAATATTTTCATTTCTTAAATATTTTATGCAAATCTGTCATTTTCTTTATGTCTATAAAAAGTATGTAAGTTAGCTTTATATGGGTAATAATAAAAAATGCGCTGTAAATATATTAGCAACTTTAGAAAAAATATTAGATACGGCGTTAATAGTTATTGTTTTTGAAATATAATGAATATATTGAAAGTTCCATAGATTTTTTCTTGTTTTATTTCATATAATTCATATTACTCCTGATTGTAAAGGTGACGACTCTGGGATTTTGATTACCAAGGGAATTGAATTATTTTCGTTTCCTGGCTATGGTAAAAAGACAAGGCGTGGCGTTGAGTTCCACCACAACACGCAATATGGAGCATAATAGACGGTGCGTGGGGAATGGATTTTTAACAGTAGGTTTCCTCTTCCTCTGCCTTTTTATGTGGGATACAGAGTACAGAATCAGCTACATAGTTCAAATTATTGATGAGATTGAACAATGTAACTTGTCCACTAAACACTGATGTATACAGAGGCGTCGGGGCCGATGTACAGAGTGTTTTTGACATCTCCACTTTAAATGAAACTACAATTTTAAGTACTCTATACAAGCGTAATACAACTAAAACAAAAGAGATTTTGCCAAAAATGAAAATGTGCTCAAAGTTGTTTAACCTTTAGTAATATTTTTGTAGCAGTGTTTACGTTATCTATTCGTAACTGCGTCACACGTAATACAGTATAGATAAATATCATGAAAGCAAAAAAATCCTAAGTCTAAACTGTTGACGTATCTTAATAATTTTTTTAAGTATGCGTTTGAAATATTTTTCCCTTCTGCTGTTCCCGGAAAAGGAGCGCTGACCCTTTTATCCTTTATAATAAAATTAGAAATGAGGTTATCTGGAAAAGAATAGAAGTTACCGACGTCGGTGGACAGTACGACACGTCTGCCAAAGGACTGATGGCCATTGAAGCGTTTAGGTTCTTGATTGGAGATCATAGAAAAGTAAGTGTTGCTTAGAGCCTTCCAAGTTTCAGCTTGATGGACCGACGATCTAATGATCTTTTAATTACTAAAGAATTTATACCTATGTCGAGATATTCAAGCACAAGAAATTTAACATATCAGAATTTGCACCAGCACCTAGGCTATTGTATTGCTAATGAAGCCACGTAGAGCTACATTGAAATTTAGAAATATTTAAAATGTTTCTGTTTCTATATATGTAAAAAAACACTTTAAAATTCATATTAAACATTTTAACATTTTACTATATCTGGCAAAGCTAAACAAAAAAGATTTATGGTTTATAGTTTTTATTTATACCGTTCAAAAATTTGGTACAGTGACCATTTTTTTGTAAAACGCCGTATTATATTGTCTATGATGTAGTATGTACATTATTTTGACAGCTTACATCTTAGGACGCGAGTTTAGTCGAGTTTATTATTGTTGAAGTATAACTTTATTATCAGGATAAAGTTTTAACTCTAGAAAGTGCTTAGACAAAGAAATATGGAAAAACCCACAGTTACTGAACAACCCCCTCCTTATTCTGCTTCTGTGCCACCAGGTAATTATTTTTTATAGTGAATCATAATTTTACATACTTTCGAGATAAGGTTTTTTGTATTGCGCCACTTTTAATTGTTGTTATATATTACTATTAGATTGACATGTTTTAACTATTCGTTAATGCTTTAATCTCATTAATATCTGTTGACCGAAAAGCAACTTGTGTATACTTATAGATATATGTATTAACAAATTATTTGTCTGTGTCATTACTTATTCATTATTAGGTTGTTTTGTTCTCATTTCTTTTGGAAGGTCAACAATAAACATCATAAATATTCTCTATTGATTTTTATCTTTTTGGTCCTTTTCTTAATAGATATAAATTGTTCTCAGAACAGCATAATATGCTCCTGGTTAGCTTATTTAAATTAACTATCACATTAACATTATTTATTATTTAAATTATAAAAATTAAGGATCAGGATTTAGAAATCTTTGAAAAAAATATTTGACCTTTACTATTACATTTGCATTTTTGAAACCATGTAGGATATTCTAAAACTTGTAATGTAAATTAGTTATCAGGATTTCACTTTAATAGAAATCCATTTAACTTTGGAATTTATATTATTATTTTAAACATTACTAAACTTTGTTTTCTTATGATAAAATTGCTTATAAGAAAGAACTAACAGCAATTCATTAATAAATATTAAGTAATGTAATATACATTTATATACATTGTAATATACATTTGGAAAAATATGAAATGTACAATAGTCACAAATACATAATTATGTATTAAGTGAAAATATAAACTGGCCACCCTGAGTGTTTCTTATTTTGTATGACTTTTTTTCTTATTGACTCTCAAGTGATCCATGTGCAAAAATTGTCAAGTATATTTTACTATTTGTCGAGCATAAGTATAATCGACTATAATGATTATGGGTAAAAGAATAAGCATTTTTGCACGAAGAGCTATAAATTGTATGAGCCTAAACAGGCATTTAAAAAAAAACATAATATCATGTGTCATATTGAGAAATTAAATGTATGCCGTTTGTAGTACTGTGACTAACACTTTGTGTAAACATGATTTGTGTTGATAAGAGATCCATTTGTTAAAATAGCATTATTTGTTTATCAATACAAAGCAAAATGGAGTACAATAAGTTCCGCCACTTAACAATGCTTCTAAAATGCACCAGAAAGTATGGGAAATGGAAGTGTCCTAATGGGAATGTAATATTTTTACATTAGGTTGCCACTCTGCTACCCTTTTAAGTATGGGATAGTGTGATGCTAAAAATACATTACATTATGAAATGTTCTTAAACTAAATCTTATAAGGTCTATTAATGTTGTCTACAAGTTCTATAAGGTCTACTAATGTATAGACTTTATTGAACATCTATAATTCTATAAGATTAATAGATGTTTTAATTATATTTTTGTAATAATATTTACTGAAGATAATGATTTAATTTGAATTTGAATCAGTATTTCTCCTAAGCATCTTGGGAAAGACCTTATTTATATTTACCTCAATTTTTTTCCTATGGGTTTGGAGTTTAAATTTCATTAGAGCTTGGCTAATAGATCACTATTACCTAAGCTCTATTAGCCTACTGGGGAAGTCCCATGTAACTTTGATAAGTTTCATGGGACTTAACTTCCCCAGCTAAATATTTAAACACAGTATAGAAAATCAACCTTCATAGCACAGTGGAATAACGTTTTACTGTAACCGCAGTGGTTGTGGGTTCAATCCCCACTCTGGCGAATTATTTTTTTTCCTGTTCTGAGATTAATTTTAGAGATTCAGATAAAATGTGTCATTAAGTTCTGCCAGTTAACACATATTCTCGAAATCAGGTGGTCTCATCTATAAGTGTGTATTCTCTATCTAAAACCAGTCATTGATTTTAAATTTACATTGCAATGTGATGTAATGTAATATTGTACACAAATCTTTATAATATAATTTTATACATCCATCTTTATATCAGTATATGAAGTAACATAATATAGATAACATACATGTTATAAACGAAACGAATTCCGTATTTCAGGTCAACCACAGCCACACATGTATCCGCCGCCGCCACCTCAGCCTTCAGCGTTTCCACCCCCGCCCCCCGGCTACACCCCCTATGGCAACACCCCCCAAGCTACAGCATTCGTGCCAAACTACGGAGCTACCAACATTATAATACCACCGCCTATAATCGCGGTAGGAGCATGTCCAGCTTGCAGGGTTGGCATCCTTGAAGATGATTTCACGTGTCTAGGTATTTTGTGCGCTATTCTTTTCTTTCCTATTGGAATTTTGTGCTGTCTTGCTCTGAAAAACCGAAGATGCTCGAATTGCGGCGCTATGTTCGGATAGAAATGGTTTTAAGTGTGCTCCATACTTAATTTCTCGCTAGTGTTGCCAGGATCTGTATCAATTTTTATTTTTTTGAATCAGAATTTATTGATTTTGTAACTTAACAGCACGGCAATACTAATGGGTTTATAAATTAAGCAATGAAAGATGGTACCGTCCAGCATTTCACATTTTTTTTATACTAAAGGACTTAGTTTAAAATGTGAATCTTTTATAAATATCGTAAAGTACACATTTTTAAAATAGACAATGGAGCTTAATGTCAATTAAATTTAAATTTATTTACATTAGAAACTTCTAATAATATATAATAACGATAACTATCGGTGATGATTCAGTCGTTAATCGTACCATTTTAATTTACCATCACAATTTTTTTTGAATTGATTGAACAGATTTTGTTAACACAATACTGAGCAAAATTTACGTATAATATTTTTAAATCATTCCATATAATTGCTTAAAAATGACGATTTTCTACTGTATTTGTTGGTGTGGTACAGTAAACAATGTTTTAGAAATCTCTGCTAAGGGTATACCACTAAACAACACTATATTTGATAACTTTTCATTTGGACTATTAAAGCATGAAAAAGACAAAAACATTGTAAAACAAAACATTTTATATCCTAATTATATATTTTTTTAAATAAACAATGAAGGTAGTATGAAATTATAACAAAAATATATTTTTTCTGAGGTGGCACAATGTCTCACTGTAAACAAAATGGTTGTGGGTTTCACCCATCTGAGACGCAATATGTGCTTGAGGAATGGAATCTACTAACATGAGATTTCCTTTTCCTATACTGCTATATGCAGAATAATGGTAGAAAAAAAAATAGTAATTTTGTACTCGTTAAAGATTTGTTGCTTAAAATGTTTAATTCTCTATAATTTTTTACATTATGAAATAACATCACAATTTAATCATCTATGTTTTCATAATTCTTACTTCTTTCTTCCTTTTAAAAATGATTTATTTTTATTATATCTCTTAGAGGTTTTTATTCAATGATGATTTTTTTAAAATTATAATTTGAAAACTATAATCTATTGGTTTATATATTATGCTAGCGGCAATCTGTATAATTCTGATATTCTATACAATGCCTCCGCAATGTATAGAATACTTGGGACATCCAGGCAATGTATAAAATATTATTGTCCATTCCATACTCTACCTAGATAATGAATAAAATTCCTAGAAGTTGTATAGAGAACCTGCTGTTGCACCAGCAATGTTTAAAATAAATAGATCTTAGTCATATTCCTCTATTTGAGCTACAGATTTAGCAGTTATTTAGTGCAAGTTAGATTAGTAATTTTCAAACATAAAAATAACTAACCTTATTTAAGCTTACTTAAACTAAAAATTCCTTGGTAATGTAATAAATTAATTTTATTTCAACCATTACCGACACGTTTAAGGTATTTTTAACATTGCTGAGGTATTGTATAGATTACTGAATTATACAGACTACCAGTAATATATAATGAAGTTTAAGTCGCTTTTAAGGTTAAGGTTTTGTTTATAGAAGGAAAAGGCGGTTATGATCATTATTAAAAAAATTGTCAAAAATGTATATCTTAAAGAAAATTATAGGCATTTCTACGAAATATGATTATAACAGAATTACTTTTGGTCTTTAGTAATTCTATTTTAGTCATATTTTGCACCTGTTCCTATATTAATTAATATAATCGTCTTAAGTGAATAAGCCAAAGGTTTTAATAAAGTGCTAAGGAGCTATCCATAAACTACGTCGCACGCTAAAGGGGAGACGGTCAATAAAGTGTGTCATTTTGTGACAAGAGATAAACAGTACGAAGTACGACGAGTCGTAAGTAACTCCCTATAGTTAGCTGACTGCGCAGACTTAAAGGCAACTTAAAGGCAGTCACTGTAAATTGGACGTACTGTATGTGGCGTCCCACTAGGTAGTTGGTCTTATCAGCTTCAACAAGAATATTAAGAAAGATATTGTTTACGATATTTAAAATTCTTGTGACGTAATTTATGAATAGTCCTAGGGCGCTTGATGTTGGCAAAATTGTTAACGCAACTTAATGTGATAAGGAGGGTAGAATATTTTATTATACATATTATATCTTTATATGAATATTTATATGTTATTGTGCTTTCACCACATTGTTAACTACAGTTAACTTGTTTTCACTGTTACAGACTTAAAGTAACTATTGTTATAACATTTATATAGAAAATTTACATGGAATATTTTTTTTAAATCGTAGTTAAACGTAGTTTTTTTTTCTAAACACTTGTTAATGGTAAGTGAGAGCACTGTAACGATAGATCGAATATTAATTTTAAAATCATATTGTTTATTAAATCGCATATTTTTATCGCGCATTAAAGTTAAGTTGTTTTGAAATATTTTCATAGATGTCACTGGTATATTTGAAAATGGCGCCTAGTTCTAATAACGGTTACTAGATGGCAAAAAATACAAAATCAAGTAAGATGTTACTCATTTATGTATTATGCCTATACAAAATAAACGATGCTTTCTCTAGAATTTTAGAATAAAAACATTAAAGATAAAATTGGTAGTGCAAAATATAAAGTGCCATTAACATTAATGTATTGCCATATATAAAATTGTTATACTTAATTTATACGTATTCGTACGTATTTTGTGTTTTTTATTAAACAGCATATCATCATATCGATATTATTTTATCAGGAATCGATGTTTTTCATGAAAAAAACTTGTTATAATGTTATTCTAAATGCCTTTATTGATAAGTGATGTTATATCTACATACATATTATATGTATAAACTTATTATGATATTATACCAATATCTATTAAAGTTACTATTTGTATTACGGATTTTCCAAATAAATTTTGGAGGAATATTTTGTTGTGTTTATTTATCCTCAATTTCTTATTAATATATCTTTATAAATAATATAATCATGTTTTTATGTTCCAATAAAATTTTTAACTACATTTGTTTGGTGTCATAAACATATAAAATTAACTTTGAGTTGTAACATGACTATAATCAAATTAAATCAAATCAGCTTCACGCTGTATCCCGCACACAGCAGGATAGGCAGAGGAAACCTAGTGTTAAGACACTCCGTTCCCCACTTTCCACCGAATTCAGGAGGCATTGCGTGTTGAGTGGCAGAACTCAACTCCGCGTTTTGCCTCGACACCAGAGCGAAGAAATGGAAATAATTTTATTAAACGTAAATTAATATTTCACTTCCTCAAAGTAGGGATCGAACCCTCAACCGTCGCGTTACAGTGACACCCTTGTGCCGCTTAGATAATGTGTAGCGTGTACCATTTGACTAATAAACACTATGTCAAAAATAGATTAAACGTAGGTAACGGAATATCCTCTTTCATAATATAACCAGCATTATGAACAAGAAAAACGTTTTCAGCAAAACATACAAAAAATACATATAGAAAAAACGATTACGTTTTATTTATAATAGAGTTATAATATTATATTTTATGGAGAAAGTAAGCCTTTTAATATGAAATATGGGTGACAAGTTATAAGAAAAGCGTATTGGCTGCGCACTCGCGATAACATTGCCCATTGAACGAATATATTGGTTGAGGAAGTGGGGCTTGAGTTATTTATAAGTTAAAAGTGAAGTGACAGTGCTTCTTGTGGGTTCGATTTCCACTCAGAAGAATTTACATTTAAATATATTTAAATATTTTTTATTTCTTCTTACATATGGTATGTAAAGGGTCCTTAGTATTAAGACATTCCGTTCCCCACGCACCGGCGAATTCTCGAGACATTGTTGATTGGCGGAACTCAACGCCTCTAAGTATCTATATATGACGTATAAAATCATATAAGTTTATTTAGCCACTTTTTTCACTTCAGTAAAATCCTAAAAGTCAAAAAATTGGCACTATAAAGTATTTGATATATTACTTATATGAAATTTGCAATAAACATAAACAAACAAACGTCGTATTTAAAATATTATGAATCACGAGTGTCTCACACGTACAGTCGCGACTTCATTATGAATGCTATGTATTTTTTAATGAAGCTAGAGCTAAGCCGTCAGCCGGCACACATTCTGTGAATGTTCTCGTTAAACCGAATTTCGTCTCAGTCCAGAACGTAGGTACCTGAGTTTTTAATTATATTTTTAATATTTTCTAAAGAAATAGGCAGGCTTTCAATTTATTTCCTTCGTTAATTACATATTTATATAAGTAAGTCTTTTGGCTGACACATAATTTTGTATCACGTTTTTACTTATTTATAACGCAAGGTGAATAGCGATGTGAAGAATTATTGTACATTGACAAGCAATCTGCTTTGTCTTTTATTTCGTACTGTATGCTTTTCCATTTTTCGCCGAATTCTGCAGGCTTTGCGTGTTGAGTGGCAGAACAAGACGAAATTAAAATATTAAATATTTCATTTCCTCGAGTGGGAATCGAACCCACAATCTATTTACCTGTTTATATTATTAATATTAATATAAGTGGATATTATGTATATCTAAACATACAACAAACATATAAAAATTAGGTGGAAAGTGGGGAACGAAGTGTCTTAACACTACGCTTCCTCTGCCTACATCAGGTATGCGGTATACAGCGTGAAGATGATTCAATTTTTTTATTTCAAAATATATTTAATTACATTTTGTAATAAAAAAACTATAGTAACTATATATTTTATAATGAAAACAAAAGACAACACCGTTTGTGAGCTACAGTAAAGAAAAATTTTCATCAACCAATAGGCTTTATAGTTCATAATACAATAAAAATAAAGTTTTAATCGACTTATACAAGGTCCAACAACTAGTTACTATATAGGTCACTTATTTTTACTTCGCGTGGTCTGTAACCACATGGGATTAAAACGCAATTTAGAAAATGGCTACGCTAGTTCATAAAGTGTTAATTTATTAACTAAAACGGAATGGAAGTTTTTACAACGGTGCTGAAGTGGCCTCACAGTATGAAAACAGTGTTCGGCGTTAAGTAAACAAGGCTTGATACAACAATCGGGCGTTATTTTTTAATGTTTTTTTATGGAAACTCGTATAGTGGCATGGATGATTTTATTAATCATTCAACTTTCCTTATATTATTTTAACATTTTCTTATTTCCGCCCACATTAAGAGCCGCATTCGTTTAGTTTTATTAAAAACTAACATTATATTGTTTACGCAAGAATAGGAATTTATAATATTTTTATATTTTCTCGAGAATTATTTTTTTGACCTAAAATGTAACAATGAATTGAACCTACAAGATATCCATGTAAAGTGTAATAAGCAAAAATTTTTTTCTAGAGTTATTTTGTAGACATTGAAATGTCATAAAATGCTGTGATTATTTCCCTATATTGCTCCTAAAGTTTCTCCGGAGTAGGTACATATTTCCCTTAACCCTAAATAATAGTGAGAGTCACCTTATATTATGGTGAGATTACAAGGATCTAAAACCCTTAGGGCGGATAATGCACCATATATGGATATGTTATTCTGAAGGTAATAGAAATATACGCATTTCCTACGTTTTCTTTCTATTTACGAACTTTATTGGTTTTAGGGGACTATCTGCAACCAGTTTAGATCCATAGCAAAATAAATAAAATAAAAACTGAGTTTACTTCAGTTCAGGTTTTCACGCTAAAGTAGGCAAAAGGAACCTGGGAACATAGTGTTAAGATACTCTTTTCAAGACATTTCTGTTTCATAATTTTCGCCGAATGCTAGAGGTATTGTCGGGTTTGGGGCGGAATTCAACGCCGCTCTTTGCCTCGACACCGTTGCGAAAACATTATTAAATGTTTTATTAATTAAATCCATCTGCTCTTTTCTATCAGAGATTAAATTCCAAATCTTTAACAATATATAAATATTAAATTAAATATAATTTTACAAATAAATATCAAGTAAACAATATTTAATGCAATTGTATTCAATGCTTAAAATTGTCCAAATTTCTGCGCAATTAGCGCATTTCAAAGGAAAATATAGTAGAATATATTTTGCATTGTTTATAAATGAAATTTTATATTATAATACACATGACAATGACATTTAAATTTAATTTATTGTAATAGCTAACGTTTGTTTTAATAATCATTTATCACGTTTAACGAGCTAAATGATTTTGTTATACAAAAAGCTTTATTTAGTATGCTGTGAAAGCTGCGTTATTATTTGTATTTTATTTTTGCACGTTTGTGTAAAAAAGTCAGCTTGTGGGTTCAATTCCCACTCGGAGTAATGAATTATTAATTCTGGTTCTTGGTTCTAATATTATAATTTCTTAGCTCTGGTAACAAGGCAAAGCGCGGTGTTAAGTAACGCTACTCAACACACAATGCCTCAAAAACTCGGTGCAATTAATCTATAAACACTTTAAATAAATACTTGAAAACCGAGTAGTTACTTAGGTTTTAAATAGGGCAAGCGGGGCTTTGTTCTGAATAGCTGTCTGTACCGGAAGGTAGATCCGCGCGGCAGATACCGACTCTATGGTGTCTCTACCCTTTGTTGCTGTTCATAGAAATATGTATAAATACGGAGAATTTACTGTATTCCTATGAATTTACTGAAATTATTCGCTAAAAGGTGCTAAATACAAAAAAAATATATAAGCAAGAAGAATAGAGAAGATTGTCGGCCACCAATTTTAGGAAAAATATTTTTGAAAACAAATTCGATATTCAGTCATAATTAAAGACTTGTAAGGATATTTTTTACTTATTTCGCAATAAAGATGGTCGCAGTGGCACGTGTGTGTGACTCACAACGCTGGGAAATTTTCATTTCGTCGCTTTAGTATCGCGGCGTTTAGTTCCACCAATCATCACACAATGCCTCAAAAATTCAGCTGGAGCGGAGTGTCTTAACACCGTGCAGATAAAAAAATAGCTTTTATTAAATATATGTGATATATTTAGTGTAATTCATTCGTAAAAATATTATTTCCAGTATTTTTACATAACTTATAGTTTTAGCACTAATTAAAGTAATTTCAAATCGAAAACCGAAGACACTTCACGTCCTTCGAAGTTTTCTACATTTGCGTGTAACCGCATTTGCGTACTAATATCTGTTTAAACTTGCCTAATTTTCCTTAACAGATAAAGTTATAGGATTTTGAACTTTAAAAATATAGGAAAAAGGATCAAAATTTGCATAAAAAGTTGTATTGCGGCGTATGTTTTGAGGCAACTTGGGTACGCTTCGTTAAACCCATTGGAATAGTAACTAATGGTTGGATCAACGGTTACCATTAAGCTGAAAAACCTAAATAAATTATAAAGCTACCCAAATTCTACAACTATTTTTTTTAGCTTCACGCTGTATCCCGCACAAAGCACGGTAGGCAGAGGGAATCTAGTGTTAAGACACAGACAAATTCTGGAGGCATTGTGTGTTGAGTTCATTTTCACTTGGCGGACCAAGTGGAAATGAACCTACTTGGTAATAAGATAAAGCGCGCCGCGGTGTTTAGTTCCGTCATTCAATGTCTTGAAAATTAGGGAATATACTGTCTTAACGGAGTATTCTCTGCCTACCCTGCTGGGAGAAGGCTACAAGGTAGTTTCGTCAATCAACACGAAATGTCTCGAAAAATTGGCGGAAAATGGGAAACGGAGTGTCTGATCACTAAATACCCTGAACTTACGCGTGAAGTTAAGTAGATATTGCTTAAGAATTATGGACACCCTAAAATTTGATACCTAAAGTACAACCCTAATGCTGACTGATTTGCCTTACATAGTTTGTATTTACTTGTAACTCATATTTGGGATATTGATATACTCATATTACCAAGAGCTTTGCTTGAAAAATTGAATTATTAATTATTAGAATTTCGACTTAGTTTTGCATACTGAATGAAAACTTTGTACTTAAATGATATTATACGCTCGATTAATTTTATTTGAAAATACGATTTTTTTTATTAACTATCATTGTCAAAATATATTTTTAAAGTGCAACTAAGTTATACGTAGGAATGAAACTTTGTGTTATTTTATTCATAAATCGCATAAAAGAACAAAGCCAGTTAATGTTTGTGTTGTATTCGTTGAATTGATATATTTTGCTCCAATAAATAAAAATAAAGCCGAGTTCACATAACAGAGACTTGACGTTTAGAAAATATTGAATTTGCTAGAATTTATTGAATTCTTACAACGGCATAGGTTAGAGAATGTTTTATTTTTATTTAGTTGGCTAAAATCACGAGTGTTCAGTTGTTCAAAGTTATGAGGTCTTGATATTTTTTAAAATTCACGCTGTATATATTGCAGATAGCATGGTAGACAGAGGGAACCTGGGAAGCACTGTGTTAAAAAACTTCGATCTCCATGAAGACATCTCCTTTCTCCACTTTTCGCCGATTACCTAAGGCATTGCGTTTTGATGTGTTGAGTGGCGGAACTCAACGCCGCGCTCATTACTAGAGCGAGTCAGTCAAAGTAATAGTCAACTTATGTGTCCATAAATATATAAAAGTGGGAATTATTACATAATATTCTGTATCTATTTTTAAATAAACAATTAAACAACAGTGTTTGTATGTTCTCATTTCTTTAAGTAATAAATAAAAAAGCTTTTGCTTGGTAGTTTGTAATCGCCTTATTCTATATATAATCTGGATAACAGAAAGTGAGTGATTTCGTGGTTCGTTGGTCCGGAACCAAACGAGTGTCATTACATTCATATCCACTGAGCTATATTGATAGCTTTCTCACACATGATACTTTTTAAATATATATTTTTCTGATATATTATTATTTTCATTTATTCCCTCTGGTACTGAGACAAGAAGCGGAGTACGGAGTATCTTAATAGTAGGTTCCCTTTGACTGCTATATGCGGGATATTCATGGGCACAAGCGTGTGACTGTAAACGCGACAGATTGTGGGTGCGATTCCAGGAAACAAAATTTAATGTTTTCATTTCTTCGCTCTGGTGTCGAGGGAGTGCTTGGGGTTGAGTTCCGCTACTCAACGTACATACTTTGAAAAAAAAATACAATATAGGCTAAGTCTTCCTATAAAAAATGGACTATTCCACAAAAAAAGAATTTTTCAATTTGTATATATTGAAAAAAATAATATTGACCTTTGAAATTTGGTAAAAAAGTTTTTGAAACACAGTATGATTTGAATAACACGTACAGCCAATTAAGACTAAAAAAAACATATGAGATTTTCACCGAAGTAGTATATACAAATACTACTTCGGTGAAAATCTCTACATATTTTTACTATTAACAATATTGGTTAACACCGTGTGACCAAAGTGGCGCAAGCGCACAGGCGTGCGACTGTAGACGCGACGGTTGTGGGCTCAATTCCATCTGAGGCTGAGGCTGATCATAAAATAAATATAAATAAAACTAAATACGCAATGGTTGTGAGTTCAACTCAGATTAATTTAAATATAAAAAGTTACCAGTTAACAAAAAGCCGGCGTTTAATTCCGCCACTGGCGACGCAATATGGAATACGCGGATATAATCCACCCTTTTTATAAATTACAAAAAACTTATAACAGGATATAACAAACTATTATTATAACGACAAACGACATCTTCATCTTAAAGGCCTTACATAATACACTACAAGTTAAAGCAAACTGACAAAACAAATTAACGGATACACCTCGCTGTCACCCTGGTACCTGTAACAAGAACACATTATACGAACTTACTTCCCAAGTTGTTCCTTAATTAATTACTATAGCGCATATCTATATATATGAATAAGTTCACATGTTAAGATTATCATTCTCGAAATTATATGTTAAACCAGTCGTGTTGTCTCCGTTCTCCACTTTCTGCCGAATTTTGGAGACATTGCGTTTTGAGTGGCAGAACTTAACGCCGCGCTTTACTTCGATATCAGAACGAAGAAATGAAAATATTCAAATCAAATCAAAAATGCTTTATTGCACAAAGATACATACAGATACATGAGAATTATAGTAACTAATAACATACAAACGTACATATATAAATAAAGTAATATATATACATACATAATATCAGTAAAATCTTTACATAGACTACAACGACAGGTAATATTCTTTAAAACGGTGCTTGAAAATGTTGATAGATGTCGAGTGCCTGATGAACCGCGGTAGCTCATTCCATAATTTTATCGTCTTTACTGTGAATGATTCGCCATAGCACTTGGTGCGACATAATGGAACCTCCAATACATTGTCATATTTAGAACGTAGACTGAGGGACAGGGCGAGAGCCCAGGAAAGTAAATCTTTGTTTGAGGTACGAAGGAGTTAAAGGGAGATACAAGATAGAGTATAAAAGGACTAGTGCATGATAATTGCGACGATGTTTCATGGTCAACCATTTAAGTCGACCTCGACATTCGGTAATACGATCATATTTCCTAAGTCCAAAAATGAATCGGATTATTACGTTTTGGAGACGTTCGAGTTTATTCAGCAACTGCTGTGACAAAGAAGACGAGATTGAGCTAATGATATTTTAGTTTTAAGCGGTAATAAATTTTTCCATCATATTCATTTCACTTCATTATTTATTTCACTTCCTCGAGTGGGGATCGAACCCGCGACCGTCGCGTTACAGTCACACCATTGTGCCGAGTCGTAATCAAATCAACGTCCAACGCATTTACACACTTGTACCACTACGCCATCATGGCGATTATAAGTTCAAAAAAATAATTATGTTAACTGAAATACCTGTACACTATTAGGTACTCTGTAAAAGTAAATATAAAGCTCATTTTCCTAAAGGTTTTCCAATATGTAATACCTACCTATATGAGAAGCAGGCAGGATTGCGGTAGGCTGTATCTTTCTCTATATATCTGCTTCTATAATTTAAAATGCAAATGCCACGTACGAATGCTTGATACGCATCGGTCCCGTCTCTTTATGCAAATAGCTTCCTATCGGAGATGAGAAGAAACTGGGAAATATTTACTTGAATATTTATAAAAAAACTAAGTTAAGATTATTGGGAAAGTGATACAAGATTTTGGTTTATATGATATTCTCATATATGTATTTGTCATAGTCGCGGTGCAGCGGCTCAAGGCTGTGTCTGTAACGCAACGATTGTGGGTTCGATCCCCACTCGAGGAAGTGAAATATTTATTTACGATTATATTTCCATTTCCGCCCTCGGGTGTCGAGGCAGAAAGTGGGGAACGTAGTGTCTTTTCACTTGGTTCCCTCTGCTGTGTGCAGAATACAGCGTGAAGCTGATTTTTATTTATACGTTAGTAGTTTAGTCAATTTCATATGTAGGTATAGTTGCCACTGTATAACGTCTCTAATGTCTATATAACCGTTGATGCACTATGCATAATTAAACCCCGTACTCCAGGTCAAGTCGAGCTTATCTTGTCTTCACGACACACACGTACACATTGGAGCCGGACTTGACGCTTTGTTGTCATTCTTGTTTATTTTATCGAGTTAATAACATCAAAAGGATATTTTCACAATTTTAGTTTTGTTTCAAATTACATGGATTAATATGACCATATACATTATTGTCAATATTTTTTTGTCTTTTTAGGGTTCTGCACCTCTTAAGAAAACAGGAACCTTTATAAGATTACTTTGTTGCCCGCCCGTGCGTCCGTCTCTATCTGTCAAGAAACTTTTTTTTTTTTTTTATGGAAAAAGGACAAGGCAAACGAGCGTACGGGTCACCTGGCGGTGATCACCGCCGCCCACGACCCCGTGCAGCACCAGAGGTGCTACAGGTGCGTTGCCGGCCGTTGAGGTGGAGATAGACGCGCTTCTTGAAGGCACCCCTTTTTTTTTTTAGGAAATTTTAGGAAAGCTTGAATCGAATTGAATTTCAAAAATTCAAATCGTTAAAAAAATGTTGGTAATATTTAATTATAAGTTGTTTTGTCAAGTCACAAATATGAAAAAAATAATTTTTCGCTTTATACCAAAGCATCATGGTGTTTCTCATTGTTTTCAGTAAAAACTGGTTATCTGATTACCTAATAAGCAAATTATAGACATAGAGGCATAATTTACTATATAATACATTCAACATGTACCATAGAATCAAGAAGCAAAATAAACTCACTGCATTAAATAACTTATATTCATTACAGTCGTTTATTTTCGTAAACATTTATAAAAACTCTTAAAAATGGATACGATTTTTAACTCATTCTTTTTTCGTGTACGTATTTTTTAATAATTATATTAAAAATGCGAATGTGAATTACGATTGCTCGATGCGGAGTGTAGTCTATGAAATTGAAATTTACGCGTTAATTTTCATATTGTTTATATAAATTTACAGTCAGTTGTGGAGTGGCTGAAAAGTTTTGCTATAAAATTGTTTATTATGCACAGTTTATTGCAGTTTCATATCCCACAAAGGGAAATTCTGGATATTTAAAATATGTACAAACTATCAAATTAAAATACAGTCCAGCCATTTCAGTTACCATTAATATTTGTCAATTAATTATCACGTACTATTTTATATCTTTTTTTTATAAAAAAAAGTTTCCCTCTCAAAGCACAGCGACGAGTCAGCACTTAAGGGCTAGCATTGAGTGCTTCAAGAATTCGAAAAGTAGGGAACGGCAGATACTAGTCTGAATGGGGAACAGAGTGTCTCAACAACTCCCTTAGATTAATTATACTTTATTGTAATAATTATAAGCATTTTCATTAAGAGCTATTATTAAAAGTTTTCGGACTCCATATGATTATGTACATAATACACGTCTTATCGCCTTAATTCGAAATATCCTTCTGTTATTCCGTATACAAGAGCAAGATCCCGAGAGGGTTTTGTGTTGTATGGTAAGGAAAGCTTCTTATAGAAATGAAACGTACCAATGGAAATGGAGAAGTTTTCTATATCTAATGTGTATTTATATATACTTCTAAGGCAAGAAGAAGAATAAACATAAAAAATATTTATAGTTAATAATTTTGAGAAAGTTAGCAAAAGGGCAGACCACACCACGTCTGTAGAGTGTAAGTACTCTTCAAACATTTTTAAAAGTGTTTTTGGTATCGTTAAATTTTTAGTCTCAAAATACTTCGTCGAGAGGAAAAATCTAGAGTCTCTACACATTTCCTAATGGTACTGGAGAGATTTCTTATCTTTTATACTATTCAACTGCAAAACATCGACACCATTCATGATACTTCTGATATAATCAGAAACATTGAAGATATATTCCTCGAGGAGATTGTATAAGAAATAGATGTATTCGGAAAATGTATAATAAAGGAAGTAACATTTGTACAAGCTATTTTACCTACCTATGCATATTACAAATAAATAAAATTCAAATGTCTATCTGTGATTTTGAAATAACTGTGTTTTTCAATCTATGTACATAATAATAAAACACAAACAATCAATAAAATGAGAAACAACTAGTCCTCTCTGCTCTTAACTTTGTATTCTTTAGCTTCACGCTGTACTCCGAACATAGCAGGGTAGGAAGGGGGAACCTATTGTTAAGACACTCCGTCGTTGTTGGGAACGGGAACGGTTGGGAACGGCATTGCCTGTTACCAGAGCGAAGAAATCAAAATGTTAATAAATAGTAATTTATTTCCCAGAATCGGAAATGAATTATTATGATTATTTGTCGTTTTAAATACCCATTGCGCTACAAGAGTCATTTAATTTGCTAAACAAATATAATGAAACAGCGTGTTAAATTTTATTAATCATTGTTTAGTCCTCAACAAAGAGTTGAAAACGGCGTATTAATATAAGGGGATGAGAGTTGCGTAGACAAAACAAATATTTGAGGTAGGATAATGCGCTGTCACATTGCTGTTTTCACGGTGCGCTAGTGGAGGTAAATTTCTGGACAAAATACAGGCAAAGGTATGTATTTTACACAGAAAATTAACATAAAATTAATATGTTTACAGCATTATAATTTTAATTGGTTCAATATTAACATGTTAAAAACGATTTCATTAAGCATTTGATTGTCGTAGCTCAGTGGGCACAACAACGAAATTGGCATCCAAAATTTACATATATATATAAGTAGAAAAGCAAAATATTTTATGTATTTATATATATTTGCAAAATCCATTTTATATAAAAGAATAAAGCTTTTTCTATTTTACGAATTAAAAAATATGAATAGCGAAGAATTTTATATTATGCGTATTTATAAGCAACATTGCAGTCTAGTCCTGACGTTGAACGCGACAGCTCTGAATTTTCAATTAAAGTTAGAAATAATTTAAAACTCTTCAGCTGTTACTTAATATAACAGAATATACTTTTATTAAATTAGTGAATCAATTTTACATTTCAGATAACATATTATTTCACTATTCATTAAGACCGAGTATAATTTAGACTCTGGCTAGGATATTATTACTTTGTGAATGAAAATAATTTAAATGTAATATTTTTTTTAAGCACAGATGAAATAATTTTCACATGACTATGACGATGTATTTGAGTTTTATCTTTATATATATATATCCGTCCGGTCCTGCGCCCTTTGAATCCGCTGGATACGAGTGGCGAGGTAATTAGGGGAGGCCTATGTCCAACAGTGGACGTTGAAAGGCTGATGGATGGATGAAGTAATAATAATATGAAAATATGTTTTTAAGAACAAATTCGTAGCGTTAGACGTAAATGTGTAGTATTCCTGTCTAAAGGACGTCCGAACACAGTTTCTCGTATGATTTAGGTCTGACAGTTGGCTTTTCAGCGTCTTGTCATTATTTTTACATATAGAATGAATTCGAGGAAATTTATTTTTTTAGATTTTGGATGACTAGACTTGTATTTCACGTACTATTTTCTTGATATGAATAGAGAATTCGGCGGAAAGTGGGGAACAGGCTACAACAACTGTACTAATTTATATTAATTTTGATTTTATTATTGATCAGAAAATTATATCAACCTTTATATTGATAATTTCATTCGAGATGGTAATGAATACTCTAAGGAACAGAAAAAGCTAAACTCAGATTTTTAAAAGTTATTTTAACTTCTGAAAAGACAATCTAGACTTCCAAAATCTAAAATATCAGTAAAAAAAATTCTGACGAGTAAAGCTTATTACACTGTTCAAGATTTTTAGAGGACAAACATGTATGGAATTAATGTCTATTGAATGTAATGCAAGATAGCTGCCAACGAATGTAATAGATTGTACCATTGATTTTGAAAAGAGCAACTGTTGAGTTTCTTGCCGGCTCTTCTTAGCAAAACTGCCTTCCGAACCGGTGGTAGCTTTTTGTTCATATGTTCATTCGACGTGAACGTCACACGCCATTCATTTCGAACGTTCATTCGTTCGTTCGAACGTTCTTTCGTTCGTTCGAACGTTTATTCGTCGGGTCCAGTGTGCTTTCCTCCAGGAAACTCGCTGGAAGTGCGAGATGTAGCGGCGGGATGTAGCGCGGCCGAAAAGGAGACATTCTGGGAGCAGTATGAATGGGTGCTACTTGCTGTGCCGTCTACCGAAGTGGTCTTAGTTGGGGGGGACTTGAACGGGCACGTCGGTAAGGCTGCTGAGCCGTATGAACGTGTTCACGGGGGTTTTGGGCACGGTCTTCGCAATGCAGAGGGAGAAAACATTCTGAGAACCTGTATTGCGTCTGATCTGGCCGTCGTGAATACGTTCTTCCAAAAGAATTCTCAGCACCTTATCACGTATAAGAGCGGGTCCCACTCAACTCAAATAGACTACTTATTGACCAGACGGTGTCATATGGGCAGNTAAGTCCCGTAACATCGGACAGGGTTGCCGGCTAATATACACTGGGTCACCTTCAGGTAGAAACGGTGTGGCGGTAGTGCTTTCTGAAGAGCTTCAGAATGGACTCCTTGAAGTTGACCGTCGCTCCGACCGCTTGATGCGAGTGAGGGTACTGATTGAGGGCGTTATCCCAAACTTAATCAGTGCCTATGCTCCCCAGGCGGGATGTAGCGCGGCCGAAAAGGAGATTTTCTGGGAGCAGTATGAAGGGGTGCTACTTGCTGTGCCGTCTACCGAAGTGGTCTTAGTTGGCGGGGACTTGAACGGGCACGTCGGTAAGGCTGCTGAGCCGTATGAACGTGTTCACGGGGGTTTTGGGCACGGTCTTCGCAATGCAGAGGGAGAAAACATTCTGAGAGCCTGTTAAGTCGGAAAAGTTCAGGGACCTTGGATCCGTTATGCACGAGTCCGGAGGCATCGATCACAATGTCCAAGGCTGGATAAGCGCTGCCTGGGCCAAATGGCTGGAGGTCACTGGTGTGGTCTGCGATCGCAGAATACCGCCCAAGCTCAAGGGGTTGATATACAAGAGCATCATCCGACCGGTTCTTTTATACGGCAGCGAATGTTGGCCAGCACTATCTCGGCACACTCAGGAGCGGAAGCTCACGTCACGGAAATGAAGATGCTGAGGTGGATGTGCGGCGTAACGCGGTCTGACCGCATATGCAACACATTCATTCGAGGCAGTCTTGGGGTCCGTGACGTAGCAGATAAGCTTCAAGAGCGTCGCCTGAGATGGTTTGGCCACGTTACGCGCCGGCCTAAGAACTATGTCGGATGCAAGTGCCTTGCTATATCAGTTCCTGGAGTGAGACCTCCTGGACGCCCAAGGAAGCGCTGGCTGGATGTCGTGAAGCAGGACATGAGAGCCAATGGTCTAACCACCGAGGAAGCAAAAGACCGTGCAAAGTGGAGTAGGTTGAGTAGGAGGGCAGCCCCTGGCAATAGCCGGGATTAATGCCAGGAGGAAAAAGAAGAAAAAGTTCATTCGACGATTCAAAAGTGCTTATTATAAGTTTATTTGAATAAAGAATATTTTGAATTTGAATTTACTACATTAGCGTTTCTGTTCTAGTGTTATTACCATGTCAGTCATGACAGTGACTAATTTATTTACTAGTGAAATTCAAAATTCAGACCTCGATTTCTTCCGATGAAGTATAAAAAGGGGAACGGGAAAGGGGAACGGGAAAGGGGAACGGAGTGTCTTTCCACAAGGTTCCTTCTGCCTACCCTGCTGTGTGCGGGAAACAGCGAGAAGCTGAAGCTGAAGTATAAAAATGAACCAAAACTAAAAATACCGGCGTTGATAAATTTCCGTCCCGTACAACTTTAATCACCGACGTTAAATAAATCGCTATCAATTAATTGGACTTACAACTTACCTAATGCAATGAAAGGAGAACTCATTAATAATTTCTTATTGCTTTGTTAATCTACACAAACAACAGGCCTCTGCCTACCCTGCTACATGCGTGAAGCTGAAAACAAAACAAGGCATTTAATAGCTTTTAACGTTTATCTGGTCAATTTCCGTTACGTTTAACTAGGAGAGGAGGAGAGGCAAACTTTATACTAACAAAGCGAAGTTGCCTCTACAAACTGCTAGTTGAGCGTCGCATCCGCTTACCGATACCTGATATTTTAAGTCTTTATTAAAACACTGTGACTTTATACACTATGCGCTTATGCTTACGCGCGAATTCTGTAGTATATTTTAGTTTACTAGTTTATATTTTAACATAGGTATTATATTATTTTTTTTATCTAATTCAACAGCTTTATTCGAAGAATATAATTAAAACAATCCTCGAGTGGAAATCAAATCCACAATCATCGCATATACGTTAGATGCTTCCACTGCGCTACGCCACAATGGCTCCATTTAATAATCAATTATGTGATATTAAAACAATAATTAATTTTAAAAACCTAAGAACAATAGTTTCACAATCCCTAGAAAGTTTTATTAAGTAAGCTTTATTGGAATGGTTTGGAAAGTATAATTCTATCAAGAATAAATTTAATATTCTAACTAAGTTCTTTTGTAATATTAAAGGAAATTAGTTCCACTTTTTGTGCTTAAAAGTAATGGAATTTGTAAATGTTCTAGTCCAAATGAAATTAATATACATAGCCTTAATTTGGATTGTTTAGTTTGTAGTAGTCATTACATTTGTTTTATTAACTTATTCTGTAGAAAACAGCGTGCTTCTTTGTTTTTGCTTTTTGACCTATTAATTTATTATACAAAATAACACAACATTTTTAGTTCCTAAATCTTACGGTACGAGAGTTATGAAGGTTATAATACTTACAGAAAAGTTTATTTTCTCGATATCTATTATAGATGTTTTTAGGAAATTGAACTGAACCCGACTATTTAAGACCGCGTTATAATATTTGTTTTTAGAAATTTCCGATTTCGTATTCGTGAAAAAGTACCAAAGTTTATTTTTCGAGGCCTTCGTGATGCAGGGGTAAAAGGGTGTGACTGTAACGCGTCGGTTGAGGGTTCGATTCAGTGCCTCGAAAAATTCGGCGTGAAGCGGCGAGTGTTTTAAGGCTAGGTTCCCTCTGCCTATCCTGCTGAGGGATACAGCGTGAATCATATTGTTCTTCTAACGAAGGAAGCGACACGATAAACATTAATAAAAATATAAAATTCTTATTATCTTAATTTTTTTGTACAGCGACAATGTTTTACAGGAAAGTTTGCTGAACGAAATTGGTCACCAGCTCGCCACATTTTCACACGATAAATAAAAAATCCTGTAACAGGTCGTCGGTTAAAAACTTTGTATAAAATTTTTGATCGAAATTTCTGGTTCCTATGCTACCATTGTCCAATGCTACCATTGTCTAATTAAAAAAAGATAATTTACTTGTGAAATGAAAAACGTTTGGTTTTTTGGACATTTAAAAGTTAGTTATTTAAATTTTGCTTTAGAGAGTGAAAATATAATTAATTGTAATAGTTATCTTTACAGATAAATTAATTTGCAGTGTTTGTCTGAGATTACAAAATAATTGCAGCTTGTAAGTGCGTGTGTTATTTACACGATATTAAAAGGAGTTTAAATTTTTTGTCAGTCTGTATGTGTTTTAATTAGTTACCACATGGGTATAACATACATATACTGACTAAAAAATGTAGTCAAAATTACAGTAAATTTTAGATAGTGCTACGAGTAGATGAACTCGTTCAAAAAAGGCAGTAGGACGACATTTTGCTATTTCAGAAGAAAATAAATTGGATCCATCCAGAGTTACACTGTAAACGCCCACCGCGTTCCGCTCTGCTGCTCTTTCATTTAGCCAGAAGTTGTCGAATATTTTTGTTACAACAATACGGACAAAAGCTAAAAATAATAGAAAAGGCCTCAAAAAGTGTTTTTAATAAAAGTTTATTTGCCCGTACCACTTTGATCGGGAAACCTTGATAAATTTCAGCTTTTACTTAGATTTCAGAAATAGGACTTCAAGAGTACTTAATTTATGTAAAAAATTTACTAATATAGCAAAAACCCTGTATATAGACAAAATCGATATTAACTTTTTTTCCTATACAAAGACTGTTTGGTCGTATAATTGAAATGGTATTAATTGCGTTTTTTATATAACTAAAAAAACATGACCTTTGAATTTTCACGTAATCTTCTCGATAGATTATCTATCTCTTGTATCTTATCTCCTGTAATTACTCACATTTTAAATTTCTCCCTGACCACTAATTCCTTTCCTAGCTTGTGGCGAATAGCCCGCATTTTTCCCATACCAAAGTCCAAAAATCCAAAATCCTTTTCTCAATACCGTCCCATTTCAATACTTCCTTTCCTGTCAAAGGTTTTAGAGCGTATTGTCACGCACCAGCTAAATCAGTACCTTTTAGAAAACCATATTCTATCTGATTTGCAGTCTGGTTTTCGTTGTGCGCACAGTACTGTCACTGCCTTAATTAAAGTCTGTGATGATATACGGCTAAATATGGATAGAAAAAAAGTTACAGTTTTTGCTTTGCTCGATTTTAGTAATGCCTTTAACACAGTAGACACCTACCTACTACTCGCTGTTTTACGATCCATTAACATCTCTTCTCATGCTACGGAATGGTTCAGAGGCTATTTATCTGCTCTGTTCTCTATTTTCATTGATTCTACCTCCCAAAATCTTTCCTCATCCTACCATCTATATGCTGACGACTTACAGCATTTTATGTGTCTACGCCTTCAAGTGATATAGATGAAGTTATTCGTAAATTCAATATGGATTTGCAGAATGTTGCTAGTGGAGCAGGTCTTATGGCCTATCTATTAATCCTGGCAAATCACAGGTTAGTATCATTGGTAGTATTACCAAGCTATTAAAAAACTTAATTTGAATGACCTTCTTACTATACAGTTCGATGGTACTGATTTAAATATTAGACCGACCGTTTAAAAACCTTGGGATCCTTTTAGACAACTCACTATCATGGTCAGCGCAGATAGCTGAGGTCAGCAGAAAACTATTCGCTAATGTCGGAGGCTTGAAAAGATGGAAATATTTTCTACCTATGAAAACCAAAACTACTCTAGCTCATACACTACTGCTACCGATTTTAGATTATGCTGACTCTTGTTACCCGGATTTATCTGAGGAACAATTGAATAAACTAGAGCGGTTACAAAATCTATGTATAAGATTTATTTTTGGCCTGCGTAAATATGATCATGTCTCCGATTATCGTTGTCAGCTAGGATGGCTTCCTACTAGACTTCGCCGCAATTATCGTATGCTTACTCTTCTTTATTCGATCCTATACAATCCTTTCGCTCCGTCTTGGTTCCGATTCTCTTCTACGCCTTGAACTAAGGTCGCGAAGTGATAACCTCCTCAAACATCCACCTGCTATACCCACTTCTTTTCCAACTCCTCTACTGTGAAAGCTGTTATTCTCTAGAATGTACTTTCTACTGAAGTGCGACATTCAATGTAACTTAACATATTTAAAAGACGTCTAATACAACACCTTTTTAATTTAGAAAATTTGTAGACTCTCTATCTAATAATTATATTGTATATATTATATTATATTTATTATATTATATTATATTATATGTAGCATTTGTTTGTATAAGTATATATATGTTTAAAAGTATTTATTTATAAATATATGTATTTATGTGTATGAGCTTATGTATTTTTGTATATATCATAAGTATTTTTTGTGTTTACTTAGTATTATTATTTTTTAGTTTGCACTTACGTTATTCCACCCTTCTCTTTTTATATTTTAAGTCCTTTGCTGTTATCAAAGGTTGCCTGGAAGAGATTGCTTGAAGCAATAAGGCCGCTTTTGCATACTTCTTTTTTTATGTCTTTTCTGTTCTATTTGTTTTATTCTTTTTATTTTATTTGTGTGCAATAAAGTATAAACTAAACTAAACTCTTCTTTATTTTTTCTGATTATTCTGTCTCTCATTCATATTTATATGATACATCTTATATGCCACCAACAGACTGTATGCTTAGTGACAATTTCCTAGTGGCAGTGCCAATGATAGTCTCAACTTTTACTTATATGGTAAAATAGATCTTTCTAATATCTTTATCCCTAGTTTCCTTATATTTGTTATATACTCTCGACTTGTGAATTGCAAATTCCATCAGATAAGCTGATTTCATAAACCTTACGTGGAAAATGCATCAATACGGATTATGGAAAGTATATGATATAGAATAAAGCAGACCTATTTACAATTTATACTTTATTATATATTCTTGCATTAAACGAGACAGCGACAACAGATTTGTCTTAATATAAATTTATTTTCTTAATTTTCCAAACTTGAGAAGGCATGCTGATCTTACTACCAGGCTTGAATTATTTTCATTTTCCCGTCATACATGCAACAAGGAAATGAAAACAATTAGTTTTCCAAGGTCAAATCGAACCTACGACCATTTAGCTTAAAGAAGATAAATTAATAATAAATATAAGTAAACGTTATATTTGCATCATCTATTAAAGCTTCTCCTAAATTGTCTCACACGGGATACTATAAGTTTGAAGTCGTCTAATTTATCCTCACTGGCTCGTCGCCAAGCGCCATCACCATACGTCAGGAGCTTCGGGATTATGCGGTTTCACAGGGATTTGCGAGGAGTTTTCTATCTAGATATTGCACCTATTAGTTTTGTAGTTATAGTTGTATTTTCATACATATTGGTTAAAAGGGAATAGGTTATAGCATATTTTCATTCAGTACATCCCCCACACTGCAGGGTACACTGAGGGAACCTAGTGTTAAGACAATGCGGTCCACATTTTCTGTCCTCATGCTGTACTTTGCGTCGAGACCAGAGGTAAGAAATGTAAATATTAAATATTTCATGTCGAGTGGGAATCGAACTCACGACCTGCCGCGTTTATAGTTTTACACTTCATCCCAAACTTCAGGCCTGAAACTAATTGTAATGCTGTCCAATATCTACATAGTACGTTAATTTCGAAATTGGTCCAGAAACAAATGAAAATGAAATTCAGCAGACGTAGCCAATAATAAATGAACAGAATAGAAATTATTATCGCTAAGAGGTTAAGCTAAGCTGAATATTAAGTATTAATTCTGTGTCAAAGCATTTCAGGAGTGGATTTTTGTCTAAGGTTTCTGTTTAATTTTCAAATATAAGGTAACAATATTGATTTTTTTATAGGTTTTTTTTTATTATTTCGTAATTATTTTATTTGTAGTTTTCGATTCGATTGCCACTCGGAAAAATGAAATATTTTATATTTTAATTTTAAAACTTGGCGATGAGTTGATGATGATGAGAACGGAGTGGCTTTACACTAACACTAAGTTCCCCAGTTCGCTATACCTTCCCTGCTTTGCGTGGAGCTAAAAAAACGTATAGACCAAGTGCATATTGTATAAAATAAACAAACAGACTGAAATTTCACTATATATTGATATAAATATACATAAAGTATAAATAAGCGTAGTGTTACATAAACCTGAGAGGCGAGATAGCATCGTTACACGTAATGAATAAATTTTCCTTACGACTACTTTGTTTAGTATCTACTTAAATTTCTTAGTATTCTAGAAAGACATAGAATATTAGATATAAATATAATATATTATTTAGTTGTCTTGATAATATTTCAAGATATATTATTATCTTATACTTGTTTCATTTTCCTTCTAAGGAAAATGTAATGAAAGTGCGTGTTAGCCACTATGTTATTAAAATTGTTATCATTGTTATTTTATTATTTTTTTCACGCTGTATCACGCATGTACCATGGTACAAAAACTGGTGCTAAGACTCTCCACTTCTCAATTTCCGCCTACTTCCGAAATCTTGTGGAATCTTGTGGCTAAAATCAAAGCCGTGCTTCTCCTCAACCAGAGCGAAGCGAAAATATGAAATATTTCATTTCTTCGAGTGGTAATCGAACACACAACCTACCACGTTTAAAGACACGCCTGTGTCTCAAGACTGACAGAGGCCAGGCGTCATTTTTATTAATATTAAACCATTAATACTAATTACGTAACTAAAAGTTATAATAAAAAAAAATTAAACATGTCCAATACGAATAGCCATTCAACATTCTATTTACTCGCCCGTCCGAAAATTAATTACCTGGATGTACGCCGGACCACGTTTATTGTCACTAGATTGCAGATTGCACAGACTATGTTATAGATATAGAGTAAATATGATATAGGAATGTTCAAATATTAATCTATGTTTTAAAGATAATATATATTTTTTCTTGATTGTATGATGTATGACGATAGCATTCACGTCGAATGTTTTAAGTGGCGGAACTCTACACTGCATAGAATTTTTTTTAGAGCGAATAATTGAATTAAATTTTACAAGTAGATAGTCGTAATCATCTCAATAAAAGAATAATTAGAAAAAGTAATAAGAGAATAATTCTAGAATAATTATTTACTTCTACGTGATATGGTAGAGCAAAAAAGATAAAGGGTTCGTCTATAAAAATTTTATTGCAAATAATTTTGTGAAGCATTTGAAATAAGAAACTCAACATTATTTCTAAAATAAACATAGCAGTTTCTTTAAAAACGGCAGTGAGAATAGTTGACGTCGTATGCAGGTGACACTATCATTTACATTATATTTTATTCATATTTCTTTGGCTGCTTCTTAAAAATCTATACAGATACAGCTGCTGTACAGCGTGTTGTCTAGCAAATACTTTAAGAAATTTTCATATTTATTTTATAAAAAATGCTAAAAGTATAACTATAAATGTTTGCGTAGATGAATAACATAATGTCATAAAGAAAAATTCCACCCGCATAATAAACATAAACAAATTTAAAACTGTAAATCTCTTTGATATTTCAAAATAAATATTTTTTTCTGTAACTTTATCGTCTCTTGTATGTAACGTATGTGCATGAATTGAAGAGCACTTCAATATTTCAACCATATTTCTAACATATTGACATATGTGTACACGCGGAGTCAACGCGAAATATGAACTTTTTTGATGATAAAACGATTTAGATAGTCTTCGTTTTTTGTATATTTAGTACTTTACCGTAATTCAAGATATTTAAGAAATTAAATAATATTTAATATTGAATTATAATATATATATATATATATATATATATATATATATATATATATATATATTATAATTCTATATATATATTATAATCCTATATGTATATATATATATATATATATACATATATATCCATACCTATATTATAAATTCGAAAGTAACTCTGTCTATCTGTCTGTCTTTTACGCAATCGGGGCCAAACCGCTAATTTAATTGTGATAAAATACTCATATAGAGATACTTGAGGGTCTCGGGATGAACATAGGATACTTTTTTTCTCATATTTGTAATATTTTCGATATATACCAATATATTAAAATATTTATTAATTTGACATGCAATTTATTCCGCCATGTTAATAACAACCGTCGTTGCTAAGCAACGATTTGCAAAGTTTGTTGTTAGAAAACGTCACCCAAAATGAGCTTGTTTAACGCATACATGGCGCGCGCCGACTCAACCTATATGTCTCATAACACAAAAACCATATTCTCCAAAAATATTGTCCCTTAAATATTGTTTAAAAAAGTCCGCGTTGATATATACTATAGATATAGATTTGTATAGATTAAAAAAATAGATGATTTCTATAATTTGATATTCATCCTTATGAAAATAAATATAATAGTCACTTTTAGCATTTCATCTATGGAAATTATACGTAAGATGGTTTACTGTATAATAATTTAATAAATAATTAAGGAGATGTCAGTGATTCGGAATGACCTAGCCTACGAGTGGTAGGTATAGTATGACTTTCGATGGTTTTGTAAATTTTTATATATTTTCGAATTACTGTTAATTTTTATTTAATTATTTGCTGCCTATTACTAATACTAGCGGGCGTAGCCGCATCCGGGTCCACTAGTATTTAATTTATTTGATATTTAATTTAGTGGCGAGCATTGGGGGAGGCCTATGTCCAGCAGTGGACCTTAAAAGGCTGAAGGAAGAACTTACATAACCTTGAAAATAATTTAAAAAGAATCTAATTTAAGTCCGTAACGTTATAATTTTTGTTGGAGAATTATTATTTATATAAAAGCCTTAAAGATTGTTTTTAAAATGTTAAAATAAGATCCGCTTTTCGCCCCAATTTGCGAGACTCTATGTTCACAGGTGAAACTAAATTACACACATTCCCAGGGAATATACATACCATTTTATATACATATCAGTTGATTCAAAGTACTTTGTTAGAAATAGTTTAAAAATAATAGAATTCATCAAGTGCTAGGAATTTATCACAGTAGAATGAATACTGAATAGTGTTAGTTAGCAAATCGCTGTAAAGTGGTATGACCAAAATATAGAACTATTGACGTCGCGTCGCAGGAATGCAGCTCGCATTCATGTTGCAATTCCACGTTGATCTGAATATATCATATATATAATATTTCAACATACACTTACAATATACTCAATGGTTTTATTTGTATGTATTATTAATAGAGGCCGTCGACTGTAGACACAACGGTTAGTTGTAGGTTCGATTCCTAGTCAGTTGTTTTCATGTTTTTTTTGCGTTTACACTTCTTGAAACCATATAAAAACACGTAATATAAATTGAAGAAGTCTTGGTAAATGTATAATATAGTCTTCTGTTCATAATGATTACAGGTTAGAATATGTATTTAAAAATGGGTTCGATTCTCACTGGAGAAGATTAAATATTTAATATTTTTATTTCTTTATTTTGGTGTCGAGGCCAACACGTTATGCCTTCAGAACTCAGCAGAAAGTGAGAAGTGGAGTATTTTAGCACTACTTCCCCTCTGTCTACCCGCAATGACAGCATACCTATTGTTAAGACACTTCCGTTCCTTATGTTTCCGTCGAATTCTAGATAGTTAAGACTTACTACCCTAATATGTTTTTAATATTTAGTACGGATAAAATTGTAGGATATTAACGATAAATTATTCTACAAAGGTCCTGAAACTTCTCAAGATTAAACTAAACTTATAGAATTTCATATAACCCGTCAATGCGAGGAATTCAAATGTATCGGTCGTCCATCCACGAAATGTACTGTGCTATATTATATGTTTTTTTTTCTTAAGGCTTAGATACACTGCAAAGTGGCGTTATTTAAGAGAATTGGGAATAAATTCTGAGCTAAGTTGAAGAACTTGAGCATGATACATGCATGTTTTTCAAATATAAGCGTGTGACTGTAAACGTAATTTTTTTTTCGTCGCTCTGGTGAAAAGCCTAACCACGGCATTGAGGTTCCCTCTGCCTACAGAGTAAAGCTAATAAAAATATATATTTTCTATCGAAGTATTTTTTTTCGATGCGCTAAATATATTATCCATTATATAATCTACCTAATAAAACCACTGCACTCCTTATTACTAAATTATTCTTTTTATATTTAGTATTTTGCTTGGAAGATCGCTCTTATTTTCATATTACGCACTCGAAGAGCCAAACACCCCAAACCTCACATCATGAGCGCCCAGCGACCTATAGAATTTGTTAATTATATACAACAGTTTAACTTGTGACCATTCGTATCATTGTTCTGACATTCTCTTTCTTCAGCTTCACGCTGTATCTCGCGAGTAGCAGGCTAGGCAGGCACCTGGTAACCTAATATCAATTATTAAAACACTCACAAATGGTTATACATACAGAAAAATTTTTTAAAGTTTTTTTTTCTCATTTAGGAGCAAACAATATTTTTAAAGAAACGTATTAAACTTTTTAATTATAAATTGCCTTGTAAATCTTAGACGGTTTCCAAGAAGCGCTGGTTCATATCCAGCTACGTTCAAATTTTAATACGTTTCTTAGAAGGTAACAATTTGGTATATGTATATATATGTGTATTATATATGTAGATTTCCAAGCTTCAGTATAAGGCGTATGTAGGTGAAAGACAGGAAGATGAGAAAGGAAGACACCGGTGCTGTCACAACGACAGATCAATTTCATTCAGTCTTGCTAGAACTTCTTTAAAATTATACCACAAGTCAGGGAATTTGAAATTGAATGAACTAATGTTTTAAAAGTTGGCTCTTATATAATGTATCTAATACATTATGTATTTTTTTTTCATATTACATAACAATTAAAAATACTGATATTACTTTGAAGTTGATTTTTGTTCAAATTACAATTGTCTTATACAAAAAAAAATTTTTTTTCATAGTGTCGTAAACAAAAAATATTTGGACACATTTCCCAGAACTTAAGCAATAAAGCAAGTGGAGGAAAGAAATATGAGTAGGTTCTTGTTACAGCCGCTGTCATACCCTACAAGGCATATTTTAATATTTCCGTCAGAATTGTGAAGACGATTTATATTCCGGTGAAACAGTTATGTAGTCTTAAATGGGAAGTTTGCATAACTCAATGAGTGAGCCTGATTGCCTTGTGTAACTTTAAGAAGCAAAATGAGGAAAACATATATACTTGAGGTCCTATTGGCGCAGGAGCACGTGGACGAGAGCCTGTAAACGCAACAGGCTGTGAGTTCGATTCTTTGAATTATTATTTATTACCAAGTCAAAAAGAAGTCGGACACTTACGGTCCTCACCGCCAAATTTGTAGGCATGCGTGTTGAGTGGTGGAACTCAACGCACGCTTTACCTCGTTATCAGAGCAATGAAATATTAAATATATCAACTCCTCGAGTGAGCATTGAACCCACTACTTGTAGCGGTAACAGTCGCACACTTGTGCCCCTGCGCGACTATTGGCCTCAAAAATATTATTCTGAGTATGTTTCTACATATTTATGTTATAACAAAGACACAAACTTACAGCGATAGCTGTAGAACTAATTCAATGTATGTACAAGCAGCTCTCAGGTATAGGCACAATTAATGTTTGCAAATTTAATGCGAAGCTATGTTTCTGTATTCCATAGAATGTAAATATGAACTAGCAGCTAACTGGAATAATAGGAGCTTCTATTGCCTGGATTCTAGAAATGTATTAAACCGTGTTTATGTTTACATTTATTACTATGGATATGGCTATATAACCCAAGGCGAAATGTTTTGAAAATTAAGCGGACAGAGTGATTTAACAATAGGTTCCCTATACTTACCCTACTAAAAAAAAGATATGGCTATGATTATTTCTTTTTATTATGCTTTTTCTTAATTTCTTTTATTTCATCTGTGCCACGAATATTTGTCGTATGAAGCCGTCATTGAAGTCGTCATCGTCGCAGGTTCGATTACTATTCAGCGAAATTAATTTATTTTATTTTCCCGCCTTGCCCTGGTAAGAAGATTAACTGGTAAGAACGGAAGGGTCCGGACAGGCTAGGCTAGGCTCTCTCGTGAAGCTGCTTTGTACCATGAATATTGATTGACATCAATTAGTATATCATTAACATGAAATCAGTTCCCATGTATAATGTGGATTAATCGCCAATTAACGTCTCTGAGTGTAGTGCATATAATATTTTTAGTATATCATTAGTGCTTTAACGCCTTCGTGGAGCACATTAACGAGAAATATGCGACTCCTTAGAGATTGCGACAAGTAGTTTATTCAATGGCAATAAGATATAATGTGGAACGTGAGGTCTTTTAAAACCACTTTTAGAGAAAATTTTAATTTATTTCAATTCAAAGTAGTGCTTTATAAATGTTTCACGTATAGCGAACATAATTAATATAATTAAATTTTGTTGCTAAAGAAATTTGAACTGCTATAGCTATATATTATAAATGTTTTCTTTTAAATGTAAAATCTTTTTATATTTAATGTCACAAAATTTTCATTTATAAATAGAGCCGCGACCTTGGCACAGTGGGACGTCTGATTGTAAATACGAAGAGTATAGGTTTGATTTCTACTCGGTAGTTGAGATAACATTGAATTTCGTCTCGAAAATGTCTCGAATTCAGGTGCCCTATACGTTCCTCTTAACATGGTTAAGTTAATATTGTTTTTTTATAGGTTTTTTTGTCAGTACTTCTATGTTGTTCTATATCTTTTTTTTAATATATTATATGTGATAAACAAATAAAATGTAAGTTACTCACACTGTAAAATATTAAATAAGTTCATCAATTCTCTTTTAGTGAATGATATCTGAATCACAGAGTTAATTTTAAGTATTTCAAAAGTAAAACTCACATTCACAACTATAGGTTAACTTGGTTCCTTCGTATTCCCTGGGGGCGCGTTAAACCGACTCAGCTGAAACATTTTAAAGGCAGTTAACGTCTTAGTAGATGAATGTTAGCTGGAACGCTTGCTGGCTAATTTCTCACGATTTGTAGTGACCAGATGTACTCGTAGTTTTTATTAGGTATTTGGTTCGATTCCTACTCGAGGAATGAATTATTTAATATTTTTATTTGTTCGTCCTGGTATTCCGCTACGACTGGCTTACAACAATCACTAAAATTGTCAAAAAACTTAACTTATTATTATTTAATTAAAAGTAAAAGATAATTTGTTTCACATAGTCCATATAAAAAAAAATGTAAGGACGAATTTTATTATACTATTCGGTGTACGTTTCTCTTAATAATGACTGCAATAAAGAGGCGCAATAACGTATTTAGTACTCTATTTATTCATTTTTATTTTTGTGTGTTTTTCATTTATATTTTGCGATATATGCTCCGACGGAATACCCTTATAGAGTTTCCTCATATGTCGTTTCTTGACTATTTTCTGTTCAAGCAAAAATATTGCTTATCTACCAAGATATGTAATCATCTAGTTTTTTTAGCTTCATGCTGTTCCCGCACATAGCAGGTTAGGCAGAAGAAACCTAGTGTTAAGGCACTCTTTTCCTATTAAGACACTTCCGTTTTTCCGTCAAATTCTGAAGGCTGTGCGTGTTGAGTTACGAAACTTAATGTCCCGCTTTGCCTCGTTACCAGAGCAAGAAAAGGAAAATATTAAAATAATTTTAATAATTTCTTCTGATTATCCCGCAAAAGAATAAATTTATAAAAATCATTTAGTTATTAATGTTCAAATTATGACACATTTCATGTTGAGAGAGAGAATTCTACTTTCGCTCTATTGTCCCTCGTAACGCCATAAATAAAGAACAAGAACAATTGTACTTTTAAATTTATTTCGAACCCAAAACCATTGCGGTAGATTCCTAAAGCATACATAAAAAATAATCACAGAAAGTATCCCAGTATCTTGCCTATAATACCTCTTGGTACAGTAGATACAACTAACTGGATTTAATCTGTCGATAACCTACTCTCGATTCAATTATCGGTAATTTCGACTTAATCGTAAACCGTTAATTGCTTCGGTCGATTGTTTAATCGAGTACAGAAAATTACAGGAAATAATTTTAAATTGTATTTTTACTGTATTTACTTCTAAAATATGCTGCAACCCGCACACACCAAGGTAGGCAAAAGGAACCTTCTTTTTAGGCCGTCTGTTTCCCACTTTCTGCCGAATTTTAGAGGATTGCGTGGTGAGTGCTTGTAAACTTATTCAGACACTCTCATCTATCAACTCAGCCTATTCGGGTCCACTGCTGGACATAGGCTTCTCATCTCATCCAAGGGTGCGCCAGAGCTCCCGATCCTCCGCCTTCCACATCCACATCCAGTCGAAGGCAGCAATCTTCTCAGGTCGTCGGTTCATTCGCATCTATGTACCGTAACATAAACTTTCACATTTAAAACGAATTTTACAAAGACATTTCTTGTATTTGAACAAGTAAATGCAACATGAAATCTCGTGTACGTACAAGCAGTTACCATCCATTTTAAACGTCTCGCGTCGTACAACTTTATTCCCGTTAGTACATAGTTGGAGGTGCATCCTGGAAACTAGTTTCAGTCTTAATTTTACATGTTTACCACTTTTACAAGCACGAGAACCAAGCAGGTTGTGTGACCTGAATTAAAATAGAATATTATTTATTTTGAGGTCAATTTGACTGTAATCGTTATTGTGGACAGAAACTGGAATCTTCCAGTTCTACGGTCTCTTATAGAACAGAAAAAAATAAATTTCCAAGCTAATGTCAAAGATAAAAGCGTTTATAATTTTTTTTTGCTACGTTTTATCTAAAATTTGCCACGTAATCAGAACCTATACGATATTTACCGTGGATTAAGAAATTCGGCAAGAACAAGTAAAGGAGAAAATCCGAATACGATTGGAAATTTATGTGTATATTGCAGAAAAAAGCTTAGATTTGTCATTTCTTCTAACTTGTACTTCCCGTTGACCTACAATCCTGAAATACTGAACCTATTCACATTTGACTAATGTTTGTTATTTATAAATCTATTTATATGGAAGCAATATTCCTTTTCACCATATGATTATTATTTGCGATAGTTTTTGAGCAAAAATCCTTTCAACAAGAAGTTCTAAAAATAAAAGTTTTAACAACTTTACAGTAGTATTGCCTGGGAAGGATGTGAAGATGTAATCTAATTGGAAAGGCAGCTGAGACATGCTATCTAAGGAGCGAGGGTCTTTCCAATTGGTTTCTGAGAACGAATTCCATGTCCTCTTAGAGAAACGTCCATTTTTAGAATAAAAGATTATTATTAAGACAAAGTATAGCCTTGAATAAGTGAAAAATATAGCGCTGAAACATTAAATTTTCTTTATCTGCGTAGTAAAAAGTTTTTTAAAGCAAAAAAATATTTAATACTTCTAATTAAAACTTGCAGTTTCTCTTTAATTTTTTTTTCGCAAGTTCCGTTTCTTTTTGCGAAGAACTACTGTCCCTGATTACGGTACTACGACGACGTCGAGCTCCTTATTGAAGCTAGACTAACTACAGTTATTGGTCGTTTATTTTTCAAACTAAAGAAGAAGAAGAAGAAATTATTCAAAAAATATTAAGAAAAACTATAATATAATCAAATTATAACTTTTGGAGAGTTTATTAACTTTATAAGACTCTTAGTAAATCACTAACTTACCTACGAATGTGAAAATGCTTATACTTTTCAAAGTATTCTGAAATCTTAGAACTCCATGCTTTATTGATTTGATTTATATATTTTATAAATCAAAGATATTTATAAAATAAATATTATTTTTAATATATATATATTTAACAAATATTGTACTTTTTAAGCACGACGTTATTTAATTAATTTCAAAAATATTATTTCAAACAAAAATAATAAATTCATGTTGAACTAAAACAAGGAAATCGTTAGTCGTTCTCTTTGTACGGTTTTGGACTTTATTCAGTGAATATTGTTCCTATGCTTCAGTATCGCTGTCATTAACGCGTATAGACAAATATTGTTTTAATATTTCTATAATATTTATTAAAAAAAATATACAAAGAAGTTGGTTTATTTGTAGACAACCTAGTATATCTCGAAGCAAAGCAAACTTACCTCTTATATATTTAAATAATAAGTGTTTAAGCTTTACGAGCCTATAATATAATTCCTAATATTCCATTCCATTTTGATGAAACAAACAAATAAATTAATTTATTAAAAAAAAATATTTGTAAGTGAATGATTTAGTAGATTTTATTAAGTATAAGAAGGACCACGTCTCAGCGCCATAATTTAACACTAGCAACACACACTGGTTGAAACTTTTTGTCTTCAGGCACTGAGGGATACTAAATGAGAAAATATTTTGTAGTTTCCCAAACGCTGCCCAGCCGACTTGGATTCTACGAGTGACCTCTCTCTGAAAGTTGGACTTACCCATTCGGATCACTTGTCCCAGGTAAATGTACTCGTCGACAACTTCCAGAGGTACGCCTTCAACAACGACCGGCATGGGTGTAACATGGACATTAGACATAATTTTTGTCTTGTCCATGTTCATCTTAAGACCCACCCATTGTGAGGCGCTATCGAGGTCCCCTAGCATAGTACTGAGTATAAGTATAAGAGTAAGGCACGGTAGTTGACTATAAAAGCGGTGGTAATGGGTGTAAACTCTTTTACCTTAAATCTGTTTTCTGGAGGAACGTTTACATTAAAATTCTTTATTTCTAAAAAAAACTTTAATTTTTCCTCGGATCGACAAAGTGCAGCGTTAATTTCTACCATTCAACATGAAATATTATGAAAATTGAGCATAAAATAGGAAAGAGAGCATCTTAAAACTAGTTTCCATAGAATCTACATACTATAGAATAGGTAAAAAGCCAAAATCACATACATAATAATATACCAATCTCCTGAAAACACAATTTATCTAGTATTCCTTCAAACTCTATATAATCTCGTAGAGTATACAATCTAGACCGTGTTAATTGCCGTCAGATTGCCCTCGACGCCTACATCGAGGTGCTCATGTCAGCCCTATGCAATTAAAGGATGGTTTTCACTGCAGATTAAATTTTACCTTATTAATACATTTGACGCCAAGGATTTAGCTGTTTTTCATTCTACTTACGTTTCTCTTCAGCTTATGCTGACATAGACAGAAAGTGAAAGATAGAGTGTGTTTACTTACACATTTGAACAGAATACAAAAGTGAATAAAACAAAATCCAGTAAAATATATTTTTTAAGTTATTTAAACTTGTATATTACTTAAGAGATTAAAATATACTAATTGAGTATGAGGGCTATTCTGTTTTATATTCAGAAATAAATTGGATCATCTGATATACTCCAGTCTCTGGTTCAGTTCTCAAGGTTAGTGAGTTCTAAGAGTTTAGTGCCTAACCAAAAATTTACATAGAAGAAACTTTTTGTCATGAAATTAAAAATTGATTTCAGTAATTTTGTCATTATTTTTATTAGAAATTTAACAGCATGGTCTAATAAATTACTTCTCAATAAAACATTAATAATGAACACTACTAACTTCATATATTAGTAATAAAAAACTGAATTTTAACCTCTGCAAAGGACATGCAGTAAGAATCCCCCTAAACTAATACTCGATATATTTGGCGACAACGAAACTACGTGATGCGTGATATTGGCTTCGAGGTACAGTGTTACTCTACTATAAACATGTTTCACTTGCATTATCTCTAGAAGCTATTTGTTTATACTTTGCAGTCTTCCTAATAGCATTTATTATACTTAATGTAGTGCAAAGGCTCCTTCCTATATGCGTATATATTTTCTGAAAAGATGATAATTTATTTTGCCTTTATTTTGCCTAACAGCAAAGAACAATAGAGACATTACTCTCTTGTTCTTTTATTAGTAAACGAAATTACATGATAGATTTGGGAGTTCTAACGTCGAAATTAGCTTAAACATACCTGGAAAATACTTATATTTTTAATGCTGTATCCCGCCCATAGCAGTGTAGGCAGAGGGAATCTAAGAAAATAGTGATATTACACTCCGTTCCCATTCTAACTAATTCAGTTCCGTTTGGTATAGAAAGAAATAAGTAATACAAATCGATTTTAGGAACCAAATTCTATAAATACATTACCTGTCCGTTTCAATTGATGATGATGATATTTTAGAAGACGGTTTGTATTTATCATTGAGTTTTTGAAGTAAAAAAATTGATATTTATTATTTTATAATTTTAAACCTTGAATCATAAAATAGTTACGAAAAGGACAGAGTTTTATAAATATTTTACATAATTTTATAACAACTTACCTTATCGAGACATAAATTATGAAACTCAATCGGAGGAAGGGTCAGGAAGCTGTTAGCTCTGGTTATCAAAACGAACACGTAGGTGGCCTCAGGAGGTAAATCAATTATTAACTTCTTAACTAGCTTTTACTCCCTTGAATACGTTTGGACAGGTATCGCTAACTGTTCGACTATTTTAATTTCATTAGTATGTTTATGTTCTAAGTATATATTATATGGTCTTATAAAGTAATAAGGGCCAGTCTTGGCGCAGGGCAGAAGTTGTGGGTCGATCCCCACTCAAGGAAATTAAATATTTAACATTTACATTTATTCGTTCTGGTGGTGTCTGGTGTCGGCAGACGGTACCTAGCATGAGCGGAATATCTTAACATTCCTCTGCTCACTTTCCGCCCAATTTTCGAAACTGTGTGTGCTTGAGTAGCAGAACTCAATGCCGCGCTAAATCTTGTCACCAGATGAAATGAAAATTCCATACATTCCTCCAAGTGGAAATCGAACTCCAATAACCGTTGCATTTACAGATAGACGCTGTACCGCTCATTTATATATTCCATGTTTCCCTTGAAATATCTAAAATATTTTCCACTATTTCTGGAGATTGTATTACAAATACAAATTTAAATTCAAAATATTCTTTATTCAAATAGGCAATTATTATAATCACTTTTGAATCGTCGAATGAACATATGAACAAAAAGCTACTACCGGTTCGGAAGGCAGTTCTGTTGAGAAGAGCCGGCAAGAAACTCAACAGTTGCTCTTTTCAAAATCAATGGTACAATCTATTAACATTAACTGGCAGCTATTCTGCATTACNATTAAGGAATTCAAATTCAAATTCAAAATATTCTTTATTCAAATAGGCAATTATTATAAGCACTTTTGAATCGTCGAATGAACATATGAACAAAAAGCTACCACCGGTTCGGAAGGCAGTTCTGCTGAGAAGAGCCGGCAAGAAACTCAACAGTAGCTCTTTTCAAAATCAATGGTACAATCTATAAACATTAGCTGGCAGCTATCCCGCATTACATTCAATAGACATTAATTTCATACATGCTTATCCTCTAAATATTCTTGAACAGTGTAATATGCTTTACTTGTTAGATTTTTTTACAACTTTATATTACAACTTGTATTACAACTTTATATCTCATTTATCATAGTTTCTTCAGAATTTTTACACAATAAAAATACACAACACTCCTTTGCTATTCATACAACGATCCATAAAAGTCACGTTCGCGTCCCACTCGTTATTATGACAAATGCGGATATTATACACAAAATGAAGCTATAAATTTTTATAATATTAGAATATTTTAATTGCTAAACCTTATTATAGTCTGAATATAAATTATATTCAAAATTTCTGTATAATTAATTAATAAAGATACAAGAATAAAAATTAATATTAATATTTATTGGTTAGTTGATACCGAGGATTGTGGGTTCGATCCTCAGCGAGGGTAAATATTTGTGAAATATGATTTATTTTAGCTATCAATCTATCCATATCTATATTTATTGAAAATTAAATGTTATATACGTTAATAAATTGGAATCAACGATATTAAACTATTTTCAATGCATTTGCATTTTAATTTCGCTAAGTGTTATGCATGATATTGATGGACTAAAATCATTTTGTAAGTAAGTTTTTGTTTGGAAAAGCATAAAAGAATATTCGAGTAACTAAGAAAATGGAAGTACTTGTAGCAAATCTTCAACATAATTATTATAGCACTCGTGTCTTCCGGACTTAGTAGAAAAACAAAAAAATATATATTTTTTTAACTCTCGCGTATACGAAAAGCAACGGACAAGAAGTTTGAGTTTGTGAAAGATGTCAGTATGTCTAGCTATTATAGTTTTTATATTAACCTTATCTAAGCAAAGATGGTGTATGGTCCAATAGTCAAATTATCAATTACTAAAAATTCACCCAGAGCTATATTTTGGTTGAGACCTGACATACACCATCAAAAAAGTTCATACTTTTTTGTTTCATACTGTTTTCATAAACAAATCTTGTCAACAAAACGAAGAGGATATCAATTTTTTTTGTATAAATTGTTACATTCTTATAGATTCCAATTATCTGCTAAGTAATAGTGCCAGATCTAGAGACACCTTTCACATTTCTGCTCGAAAAACTAATTATGCCCAAAATTGTTTTATACTAAGATATTGTAGGGCATACAATAATTACTTTAGTGATATAGACATTTTCCATAACAATTTGAAACAATTTTCATGTAATATTATCGAGTAAATTCAACTGATGTAAATTTAACCTTTTCCTTTGTAAAAATCCTTTTTAGACCATAAATTCAATTTTTAATTGTTAATTAGCAACATATGTAAAAAGTTCATTTCTTTTGTATTCACTCCATGTTTCATGTAAAAGTGGAAACTTTATTGGCAAATGTAATATGGATATGTAGTATGCTAAAAAGTATTGTAAAAGCTGTTTGTTTCCCAATTTAAAATAAATAAATAAAAAAAAATACATTACTTTTTTTTATATCAATAACTTAATGTAAAAAATCCAAAGACTATTTAAGAGAAAAATTTAAATAAACACTGAAAATTGACATAAAATATCACCATAATTAGGATTTTTTTGTTTTGTCCACATCTCTATTATTCACTCGTAATTGTATCAATTCATCGCAAAGTAGGTTAAGGATCTCTCTTCCAGTGCGCCGCGCTCAGATAATGATAATATATTTAGTGAGTCCTATGAACTTTGTTTATGTCGGCCTATTCTATTTGGTTAAATGAAATGGAAAATTGTTATATAAATAAAAAAAAGACAAGGCCTCTTGTGGCACTACGGGCTGTTCGTTCGATTCCCAGTAGAGGAAATAAAATGTTTATATTATGTATTTATATTATACCTATTATTTTTTTATGGTACCTACTAAACTTTTACGATAATCCTAGTACTATTTATAACTCAAACAAATATATTAACCTATTATCTAATTCTATAAGAAAATCCTAGTACTATTTATAAATCAAATATACCAGTATGAAATCGATTTTTCTTTTTTTTTTCCTAAAAAACTTCGTAGCAATGATTGAAAGTGTATTGTTACACAAAAACATTCAAAGATCACAAATCAAAAACAAGTCAAGAAAATAACAAGTTTTTACAGTTTTTTTAATTAAAAAATTAAGTCAATCTTTTATGTCAATATTTTATAAAAGAATATAATACTTATCTTACATTTAAAATGTATCTAAGATTAAATGCTATATATGTGTATAATAGCTGTATTAAGTATTATTCTCACTGCAATAAGCTTCCGGTCTCTTTCATAGCGTTTTGTTGCAGAAAAAAGTTCAACGGCTTTTGCCCGGAGCACTACTGTACTTGTAAGTATATAGATACTAACATCGCTGTCTATGTAAAGGAAACAAAGTGTTATATAATAGCTGAATAATATTCTGCTTAACATGAAACATTAAATAATATTATTGAAATGTTCAAAAAATTCAAATTCGCTAATGAAATTTGAACCCCCAATCGTCGTGTATAAAGGGACTGAGCTTACTATATACCGAGCAGTAGAAGTTTTAATAAATATTTCAGTAACAATTTTCATCGCTCTAAATTACTTTTCCCTGTAATATTCCTGCAGTGAAATCTTGTTTTTATTATTTTTTTACAGCTTCACGCTGTAAACCACTTTTTACCGCATTTGTCCGTGGAGACATTGCGTATTAGGTGACGGAACTCAACGCCGTTCTTCGCCTTCTTATCAGAGCGAAGAAATAAAAATATGAAATATTTCATTTCTTCGAGTATGAATCGTTTACACCACGATTGGTCTACACTGTTTGAAATAAATATTTTAATTTAAATCTTTTTATTGGTGACAGGTGTTTTAAAGTGGGTCGGGGGCTACATCTGTTCTTGTTCTTGAAATAAAAGGTTCAAACAAATGTCTCGTTTCAATTCGACACTTTCGTGTTAAATTAAAGCTTTTTAGGCTTTTAAATGTAAATCATTTTGTCAAATTGCGTTGTGTTGTCATGTGTAACCAAATTTGGTTTCCAAAAATGAGATTTTCATATATTTTTCCAGTGCCAGCCCTGGCTCAGGAGTACAAGCGTGTGACAGTCATCGCTACAGAGTGTGAGTTCTATTTCCACTCGAGGAAATGAAATATTTAATATTTTCATTTCTTAGCTCTGGTGTCGAGGCACAGCGCGTTGACTTCCGTCACTCCAGAATTCAGCAAAAAGAGGAGAGTGGAGTTTCTTACCACTAGGCTTCCTCTGCCCAGTATTAGGTAAGTAATAACAGACAAAAAAAATTAAAAACATATTTAATTTAGCATCACGGACAAGAAAGTACAGGTAAAGATCACAAATAATTTAGATATAACAAGATATAAAGATATGATATATGTGTGTATGTATATTGACATGTAATATATTTGTAGTTCTATTTGTATTATTTTTTCCTTAAGATGCTTTATGTACAATTTATAACAGTACATTTATTAAATTAATTTTCCAATTAACTTTAGATTTAGTCATGTTTCAACATATTTGAAAAAAATATTTTAATATTTTCTAAATTTATACATAAAACATAAATTAATTTATTGTTTATTTTTTTTATAACAATAAGTACGTATTTAATTATTTGTGTAATACTTTTCCTTTTTTTCCACAAATTTCATACATAGATTACATAAGATGATTATAGCAAGCACTATCACTGAGAGTATATAAATAAGCGTTTATATTTATCCAAAAAGAGAACAATTTTGGTCCCTTACTTTTAATAATTTATAATTTTTAACTCTCATTTTAAAAAGTATAATTTTCCAACATATATATATATATATATATATATATATATATATATATATATAACATTTAATAAATATTTAAGCAAATAAAAGTACAGGTAACTGAGTGAATACACAATTAAGCTTTCGCTTTTATTATTACATTTATGATACATTAATTTCAAACGTCGCTTTTTCTCTTTTTTCTACGTAAATACTTTAATCTGTTACAATTATTTCAATCGATATTCTTTGAGTTGTCAGAGTTGTCAGCCTGTATGTGTTTGTCACTTTAAGCAAATTTAATAATTTGAGGCCTTTTATTTTTTATTTCTTGTTTTTAACATTTACATGACAAAACACTTCTGTATACAATAAAATTCTGTAAACCGCAAATATATGCACATTCCAAACATCTTATGGGGTTACTCATTGAAATCTACAAATCCTCAATGACTCGAATCAATTTATAGCACCTGACCGAATATCTCACATTAAATTTACCCTTAAATTCACATCACTATCACTGTATTACACATGACCGTTTATCATTTTGAGTGTTCGACCGAACTAATCTGTTTAAATTTATCTTGGGGCTCCCGGTCACGCTGTCCCCATCCCCTTTGGCACAAGTCTTGGTACGCATTATCATCAGATCTGTACGGATACTGGGCCTCCTAACATTAGGGGCTACGACCCCACAAGCATCCGAAAGCCGCCTTTTGATAGATAATGTGCATTTTTTACTTCTATTACTTTGACTACTCGTTGGGGGCAAAGTACAGGGACTACCAAACGCTGTACTAACACGCTTGTGGTGATTAGGTGCCATTTCTAAAGGTAAGTTTGCGACAACAAATAGTTCGTAGAAAAGGTCGTCGACGTGAAAGTTCCTTTTGGCTGATGTTTCCACGAACACGCACGCGGAGTCTTGTGTGGTGCAGTAGGCGCTCGCCTCTTCCGGTTGTACAGACCTGGATACAAATATATAATGATATTCATAATTTAAATTAGGAATATATGTAAATCCCTTTAAGGGAAATATTAAAATATATTTTTTGTATATACACATAGTAGGGTATCTAGTGTTGAGAGACTTCGTTCCCCAGTTTCCGTCAAATCCTAGAGGCATTGCATGTCAAGTGGTGGAACTGGCCTCATATTTTGGTTTGGATATTTGAGTGACTTTATATATTTTCCTTATGAAAAAAACTAAATATTCCACAAAAAATATTTTAAGCTCATAAACTCCATTCAAAATCGTCTCCGACCCCCCATACTTATGAATCATACCACAAAATTTATAGGAGCTTTGGTAGTCATCTATCATGTCTAGTCTATTGTAGTACACAATAAATTACTTCTTATCTATCCATCTCCGTCGGGCGTCTCGTGATGCTCGAGGGTATCTGGTAAAAACTATTACAGTTAAAGTATATATTATTTCATTAAACTTAGCCTGTCGCCTTCGACGGTTTACAGCTGTAGTCTGATACAATGTTATCTTTTTAGAATACTTGTTTTAAAGATGATATAAAGGAAATGGGTTTTTGTTCTTTGTGAGTTGTTTATTACAAAACTTTAGTTAATGATGTTAACACTCGTTTAAAATTCATATATCTATTTTCATTTCATTCAATTAATATACTTTTGGTTAGGTATATGATATCATCATCAGTACAAAGTGTTAGCAATTTAAAGGAGTAACTGGACTCTTAAGCAACTGTACAAATATGTATGTGATTATATATAGGGCTAATTTTAAGTAATGTCTAAAGAAAAATAATTAGAAAAGAAATGTATTATATAACAAAATTTGCGGAATATACGTCTGTAGTGTAAGAGAAATAATAATAATTAGTACCCACTTTAGATCCCTATCACATTTGTTCCCAGCTATCGCCATGGGTACTCTAGGTGCCTGCTTCCTACCCCTGCTACTTCCGCTACTAGCACTGGCTTTAGTCTCCAATATCTGTTCTCGGAGACGTATCACCTCCTCAAAGGATTCTCGACAGTCCATTGCGAATACTAGCACGAAGAGGTCACCTGTAAGATAACAAAGATAGCATATAGAGTCGAATATATATAACTATTTTTTGAGTAATTGATAGACCAATTCTAAGAAGATAGATTTTTTAGATAGAAAATAAAGAATTGTAATAAAATTCGACTTCGATTTGCACTTCATTATTTTATTTTTTATTTTCCTCGGATAAATAGCTATATTAAAAGTTCATTAACGGTATACTTATTTTATATCTAGCATATAGCAGGGTAGGCACAAGTAACCTAACCTAACCTTCGCGTTAACAGTCACCCATTGTGCGACTGCGCCATGAAGGTCTTAATCATTTTTAAATTATTTTACCTATTCCACTCTCACTTTAATATCATATTAAAATACACGTTACACCTCTAAACTCTACAGCGTCGCAAGCTATTTTACAAACTAATAGGATAGTTATCTAAGCACTAAATCGCTCTATAATGGGATATTTCGCTCTATATTGTATGGAAACTACCTTCAAAATCTTTTCGTTTATGATAATATATCACAAGTGAGTTCCAAAATATGAATATTAAATTAAAAATTTAATCAGCTTCACGCTTTATCGCGCACACAGCCACACGCAGAGGGAACCTAGTGCAAAGACACTCCGTTCCCCAATTAAGTTTTTTAGTTTAATATATTACTTTGACTTTTAAAAAAATATTAAATATTATTCCCCAGAGTGGGAATTGAACTCACAACCGTCGCGTTTACGACACGCCTGTCAACCCTGCGCCATGACGGCCTCGGGGTAAAGAGTGAAGTTAAAATAATAATAAATAAATAATAAATAGTTAAATAATATCTAGCCCATAAAGTAAATAACATTTTAGCTAAAATATTTGACATAATAGTTCTAGTTACAACAGACTACGCTGCGTACGTACAATCTTTTGATCTTCCACGGACCGTACATTTTCGTTTACAAAGTTTACATTTATGTAATGTAATGTTGATTAACAGTGCTATGCACTTTAAATAATCAAAATGGAGAATAAAATAATATGTAAAATTTTATTTTGGTAAGAAAGTTAAACTCTAAATAGTTATTTTTCTTCAGTTTAATGCTGTATTTGATATTTAGTACCTACTTCGTTCTGCAGTCTCCACTCTCCGTCCCAATTCAATATATTATTCAGTATCGAATAGTGAAATTCAAAATTAAATTCATCTTGTCTAAAAGAGCGAGGTGATGAAAAACAATATTTCCCCAAGTGGATATCGAACCCACCACCGGGATTGCATTCAGACGCTGTCCCTCAGATGATAATTACTATTATATTCTAATTACCTTAAAAGCAAATTTATGAAACGTTTAAAAAAAAAGTATCCCGCATTAACCGAAGTAGACAGAGAGATCCTAGAGACGTTAAGATTCAACCAAAGCAGAGAAATGAGAAAAAAAATACCCGATTGGGATTGGAACCCATAACTCTCGCTAACAGTAGGATTGAGCTTCTTATCAACTTACGTACTTAACTTACTCTCATATAATAATTTTCATTAAACAATTACCAACCTATATTTATAAAAAAAAGTGTTCAAAGGTACCACAAACGTCCATTATCCGACTGCATAATAGAACATTTCCAAATCACCCACATAATCGATTTAACCGCGACGCAACACTGCGCGGCAGATCAACATCAAATTATTGAAACAAAGGCCAAATGAGCTGAATGATGAGAAATCATGGAAGTTAATAAATTAATTTGCTGATATATCTCCGAGGTGTTAGTGTGTGATTGTAAATGCGGCCGTTTGTAGGTTCGATCCTCAATCGAGGAAATGAAATAGATATTTATTTCAATTTATATTTTAATTTATTCGCTCTGGTGTCGAGGCGAAGCGCGGCGTGGAGTTCCGTCACTCAACACGCTAAGCCTCTAGAATTTACGGAAAATAGGGAACCAGGTCTTAACCAGGTTCCCTCTGGCTACCTATGCGGTATACAGTGTACAGTATAATTGTAATATATTGTTCGTATTCACAATTTTATTATACAATAACAATAAAACAACGTTATTTATCTTTTTTATATAACACCTTCAATGTTTTCCCATTTGGGATTTCAACTCGCTACTAACATACACGAATATAAACTATGACGTTTAACCGCTAAAATTCACACCAGAATAATATTACTGAACCAAAGTTCAATTTATAATAACATTTAGTTAAATTATTACTGAACTAAGGTAGAGCAGAAGTTGAGAGCAGATGCTCCGTCAGTTGAGAAAGTAAACGGCCTCTAAAGCTCTACGTTTTCCATGTAAGCTATTTATATAAGCTTTCTAACTTATGTTTATTTTGTTCAAGTAATATTACATGTAACTGTTATATTTTTAAAGTATTATATGTATGTTTATTTTTGTCTTCTGAAATTACTATATGGTGAAATAAAGAAAGACGGCTGTGGGTTCGATTCCCACTCGAGGAAGTGAAATATTTATATTTCCATTTTTTCGCTCTGGTGTCGAGGCAAAACGCGGCGTTGAGTTCTGCAACTCAACACGCAATGCCTCCAGAATTCGGCAGAAAATGGGGAACGGAGTGTCTTAATATTACGTTCCCTCTACATACCCTACTGTGCGGGATACAGCGTGAAGATAAAAAAAAAAGAAATCAAAATATACATCTATATATCTAAAATCGAAAGGTCACTCACACCATCACGAAATCTCAGAAACCACCAGAGCTAGGAATCTCAAATTTTGCATAGGAGTTTGCAATATTCGACTTTTAAGGGGTTGTTTTTGAGGCTGAAAGTTTGTATGAAAGTTCGTTACTAAAAATGGTAGGTAGGAGTCTCAAATTTTGCATGGACGTCACCTATAGGACGTAGGTACTCATGGAGACAGAATTAATTATAACGTAGTTCACGCAAGCGAAGCCGCGGGCGGGCCGCTAGTAATGTATAAAAACAAAAGTTCTTTTACTTTTCTCTTATACTGTGGATGGACACAATAATATTATTTTTATACTGACACTGTAGCGTAGAAGTAACAGAACACTTGGCAATTAGCGCGACAAAGCGTTCCCGACTCTAAATAGACCAGCTTTAATGAGCTAACTATAATCATATTTCATGAACGACGTTACAATGGTGTATTTTTATCTTATATGTATCTGATATGGTATCTATTTATTATTTTGGATTGCTGCTTCAGGATAGAATTACGCAGAATTTTGCGTAAAACGTTTATATAAATTTATAAACTCTCATACTATGGTAACGAGGTAAAAGCCCGGCGTTGAGTTTCGCTCCTCAAAACGCAGTGGCTTCAGAATTTGTTGGAAAGTGCGTAAGGAATATTTTTAATCGGAATGAAGAGTCTAAGTTCCAAAGTAATTTCTACTTACCCTGTGAAGTAATATATCAATAAAATTCAAGAAAAGTTCACATTGTAGTCATAAATTTCTTTTTTTTCGGTTAAATATGTATTAATAACAATGTTTTACAGATTTAATTTATCACTTATAATATAATAATATACATACTCATATTTGTTGTATACTCGTATGTGGTCCCACCATAGAAAAAACATATGAATAACAAACTATAGGCCTCAAATTCATATGCGTGAGCTATGAAACGTAAAATCTTTAGGGTTTTTAAATATTTTAAATATATTTTACACAACGTTATTAGAAATTTAACCATATACTCTATAGGTCCATATATTCTTCGACTACCTATCACAAATGATGATATATTATATCATAAGGGAAACTCATTTCAACATAACGTAAACTACTTAACATAACATTAAGTGATTTATCACTGTGTTTCTGGTGGATAATGAAAACAGAATATTTCATATTACACTACACTATTATGTAACATAAATTGCAACAAGAATTGCTTAGTTGGTCAGAGAGTTTGTACGGTTTCCAAGAGGCGCGGGTTCAGATCCCGCAACTTTCAAATTTGTATATATTTTCTAAGCAGTATTGTGTTTTTGATATTATCACTGAAAAAAAAACACTATGTTTATTCTAAAACTGCATACTTATATTGACATGAACAATATACCTAATAACAATTTCTATCGTATGGTATAACATTATATGTAAATATATAAAAAAACTTCTACCTCTATTCAAATACAAGTTAAGGTTAAATACCAAAAAACTAACCGCATTACGGTATGACAAGAAAAAGTAGCTACTTACAGCACCTTCAATGAAATAACTTTCAAACGAGGTTCCCTATTATCCTACTTTAATGAAATTGCACGGGAGGTACGTTTACCATCGTAGTTGCCATTTTTTTTTCCAGCTTTACGCAGCTGGGTACCCAGAGGGATCCTAGTGGTAAGACACTCCGTTCCCCATTTTCTGCCGAATTCTGGAGGTATTACGTGGTGCCTCGAAACCAGAATATAATATAAATGAATGATTCTCTACATATAAATAGTCTGTGTAAGCTCAACAGGGCCGCTTTTAGGTTAAATACGGCTTGCAAGCTCTGTAGAATTTGTTGAAATGGCCCACTTTTTTCGTACTTAGCGCAAACACTTTTTAATTTTTCGCCAAGACCCACGTGCATATGTTTTGTTAAGTACTTTTTTATTTTGTAACCGCATTTTGTTTTTTTTATCGCATTTTATGTGGCATCCGCACACAGTATTATGCTAAAAAATAATAATAATGCCTAGAGGGCCGTCGTGGTTGAGCGGCACAAGGGTGTGACTGTAACGTGACCGTTGTGTGTTTGATCGCCACTCGATGAAATAAAATACTTATTTATATTTTCATCTCTTCACTCTGGTCTCGAAGCAAAAAGCGGCGTTGAGTTCCGCCACTCAACACGCAATGCGTCCAGTAAATGAACCAAATAAACTCGGCGGACAGTGGGGAACGGAGTGTCCTAACACTAGGTTCCCTCTACTGCGTGCGGAATTCAGCGTGAAACTGATTTTAATTATAACAACGACATTTGCCAAAATAAAAACAAAAAAACAATAGAAAATTATATAACACAATGAAAACCATACATGCCATACCCTTACATAAAATTAGAAAAAAAATTGTAGATACACCACATAATCTCCGCTAACTAGATAAAAGGTCAAATCCGGTCTGAGGCTATAAATTCACATTCTGAATGTACTTGGATAAAAAGGACTTAGCCAACTTGCATAAATCAGAGAGAGAGTGGTTTTCTTACATATTTGAATAGCGAGAGTCATGTAATATATCTTTATATTGGAGTTTATTTAGTTAGTTTGTTTTAAACTTATATTTGTAGTTTGATATTTGAGGCCTTCGTGGCTCAGGAGTGCATGTGCATGTGACTGTAAGCGCTAAAAGTGTTGGGTTCGATTCCCACATGAGGAAAGGAAAAAATATATATTTTCTTTGCCCTTTGTGTCGAGGCACAGAAAGGTGCCGAATTCCGCCACTCAACAAGGAATGTCTCCAAAATTTGGCGGAAAATGAAGAGCGGAGTGTCTTAACACTTGCCCGCCCGTCGGCACTTAACCTATGCCCGTCCTTTTGCATGTGGGATACACTGCGTGAACCTCAAAATTTACAACTATTTATAAATATATTTTTTAAATAAATTCTCACCTGTAAGAAACGACAATCTTCTCATAGCAGGGAAAGGATGATTGCCAGAAGTATCAAGTAAATCCAATTGGTATACTTCTCCTCGGATCCGGTACAGCTTGCGATGGAAGTCTTCTATGGTGGGGGTATAACTGTCTTCGAACTTTGTACCAAGGAATCTTGCTACGAGTGAAGTCTTGCCCACCCGGGCTGATCTGTGGAGTAATAAAAAAATAAATATATTTTTATGATCTCGTATGGGTCAGTCATAATGTACCTACATAAATAGATCTACATACTGAAAACTATAACTTCGTAGTTACTGTCAAGAATATTAAAAAGTGCTATTTAATTTCGTCGAAAAACTGTTATTTATTGTTCAAATTTTGTTTTTCTACATAAGCTGCTATGAACAATATATTGAGACTAGTCGTAGCGCAGGAGCACAAAGTGTGACTCTAAACGCCACTGGTTGTGCGTTCAATCCCCACTCGAGGAAAGGAAATATTTGTTTAAATTTATAGTGCCACTCAACACGCCCCCAGAATTTGGCCGAAAGTGACGTGAAAACGGAGCGTCTTAACACAAGGTTCCTCCTGCCCTACCCTTCTATGTGCGGGATGCAGCGCTGACTTTTATCTATTATAAACAAATAGAAGAACATCTTCTGTATATAAATCTGTTTTCCACTCTCTTCCAAAATTTCTGTCATTTTCGTCACCACAATTCTATCGCAACACAGATTATTTAAGTTAATCAACGCTCACTGCAATCAAAATTGGTAATCTGCAGATTACCTTCTCGTTGAGCTGTCGGCTACCTGTCATTTAACTATACGACTGTCGTTATTACCGTACATACTGTAGTAGAGATTGTAGAAATGTTTAAAACGAATGTATCTCTGATAACCGGTGTAATAATACAATGCCATTAGCATTATAGGCAGAAGAAACATCGTGGTAAGACACTCCGTCCCCCACTTTCTGTCAAATTTTTCGCGGCATTGTGTATTGAGTAGCGGAACTCAACTCCGGGCTTTTGCCTTGGTGCCAGAGAGAAGAAATGAAAATAAAATAATAAAATAAAGAAATAAAATAATTAATTCCCTCAAGTGGGGGTCTAATCTATAACCGTCGCGCTAGTCACAACCTTGTGCCCCTGCTTCACAATGGCCTCTTAAAATAAATATAAAAGAAAATAAAATGTATTCCTAAACATTTACCAGAATAAATAAAGAAATATAGAATTTTATAACATTTTTACATCTTCACCCATTAGTTCTTCCCTTTAAAGGTTGCAAATGAAATGAATTTGCACGGAGCAGATGCGAGATAGCTGGTTACGTTGTTAAGATTAGAGTGATATTACCTTATTGTAAAGTATTTTTGTTTATTGTTTTTATTGTAATAAAAGTATCATTTTTGTGAATTGCCATGTTAAATTTTTCAAGGTCAATTTGTTCCACTTCCAAGTATTTGAAGAAATTTGTATTTCTTCAAATACTTTATGACAATGAAATTATATATCATTAATATTGTTATTAATCCAAAATGGTCGTCAGCATCGTCGGTTGACAAAATGGCTAATTACAAATTTTTACACAATGAACTATATATGAATTTTAAATGAAAATCTGAAATCCTTGTTTTTAAAAAAGGTTTTTTAATTAATATTTTATTTCTACATAAAACAACGCTTGGGCTGTGGGCGTTGATAACCGCTGCACGTTTATGCGGTTTGGGTATTATGGCAAATGTTACAAATGGATTGATGATTGTTAAAATTAATACAAGAAATAATATTTTCTTCATATGACAACATTTTTTATTATCATTATGACCTATTATATATAATGCTTTTTTAACCGACTTCTGTAAGAAAAGGAGGTTATCAATTCGACTGTTTTTTTTTGTTATGTTTGTTACCTCATAACTTTTGACTGGGTGAACCGATTTTGAAAGGTGAAGCTTCCCGAATGGTCCCATTTTTTTTTTGGTTCATGTCTGACAATGGTATCTATGAGAAAATCACATAAGTCTTAAATTTGCATTAGGTATGTGCGCGACAAATAGACGAATAACTCAATGTCGCGCAAACCGATTTTGATGATTCTTTTTTTATTTGAAAGGATATACTTCAAGGATAATTTAGTGAAAGTTTGGTTAGGTTCCGATTATGGGATCCGGTGAAATTTAGAAAGTTTGTTTTTTTTTGGTAAAAAATTGATTATACTGTAATAGTTACAAGCAAAAACTTTTTAAATTGATTTCAGAGGTGAGATTCCTGATCGTTGCATTTCTTTTCAACCAACCTCAAAAAAGAGGATGTACTCATTTTCTACTAACTTCAAAAAAGGGAGATTCTCAATTCGCCCGAATACTTTTTATGTATGTTCTTGCCAATATACCAAAATGTAACTTTGCACAAAAATAATACCTAATTAAATGAAGTTTTACATAGGACAACCGCAACCACTCGTTGACAACCACTACCACCACCATCACCACTCGTTTAAGAAGCATCATTTTAAGATCTACCCATCACTAAAAATCGTACGATTTAATAATTTTGAAGTCGGTGCCAAGTAAAACAAACAGGCTTAGTAATTAGATATTGTAGTAAAGGTGTTGGAGCATTAGCTTGACACCGACTAAAACCGACAAAATTATAAAGTCTTTGTATAATTATTTTTCACTTTTTAGTTCGTTGTGAGAAGTAGGTTTTTCTTTTTGATAAAAATTAATTAATTTCGTTAGATTTACTATAATCTTTTCACAGCTGCCTTTCAAAGATTCTTTAAGCAAAATTTAAAAAAAAACTTAATAAATACATTTAAAATCTGAAGGAATCTAAACAAGGGAAGCACAAGTTAAAGCTTTCCTTAAACGAACCCAATTGCAATACGAATACGTTTCATTCTTTAAACAATACAGGCTTAATACTTTAATTGGAATCCTGGTACTTTCATTAAGTGCATGCAACCCAATTAACTCTTGTTATTGAGTCGACCACGCAAATGTGCAGTTTTATTTTGTATTCTCAACGCATGACTTCGTTAGTTGGCAAGAAATCTTTTTTATTCTTTTAAATCCATGGATATTCCAATGGAATTTCCATGGATTTAAAAGAATATAGATGGAATAAAAACATAATATAATATATAGGAAATGTTCTGTTAATAGATTTCTACTATTGTTTTTTTTTACCTTCATACTATATTCCACACATAGCAGGGTAGGCAGAGAGAGCCTAGTTATCTATGGTTAAGAGACTTCGTTTCCATCAAAATACATGTGCTCTCCATTTTCTGCTTAATTTTGGAGTCATTGCGAGTTGAGTGGCAAAACTTAACGCCACGCTCTACCTCGTTACCAGAGCAGGTAAATGAAAATATGAAATATTTTTCAAGTGGGAATCGAATCCACAATTGTTGCATTTACAGTCGCATGCTTATGCTCCTACGGTACAACTAGCCTAACATTTAATTATTAATCCTGGCAATATATAACAAACTTAAAATAAGAAATAATAGAACACAACATTACTATAAGAAATTTAAGAAAGGATTTAAAAATAAAAAAATACTAAGTGATTTTGCAACAATGGAATTTGCGGTTTCGTGACGAATAACCATTAGCCCTCGTAAAATTTCTAGTAAATCACCAGTTGATTACTATTTATGCACTTTTTGCATTCCACCTCATAGCTGGCCGTAATGGAAGTATATATTCATTTTTTACTTTTTATTATCCCTACCTGTTTTTGTTTTTACTGTAATAATATTGATTCGTCGAACCCTTCATCCATCAGGATTTTATTTGCAAACTCGCTCGTAGCTTCGCCCTTGTGGGTTGTAATGCCTCACAGAATTCGACAGAAGAGGGAAATGTAAATGAAATGAATAGGAGTGTATTAACACTAGGTATCCAGATTGTAAAAACAACTTTAATAGCTTCTATTTTTAATATTTGATAAACGAAAAGCTTGTATTCCTTTGAACTTACATTCATATATGTACAGTATACTCGTATACCTTTATTTATAAAAATTATATATAAATGAACGAAGTTAAGAAATAAAAGTAAGTGCCTGAATTTAACCCAAATTTATATTTGAATAAATAACATTCTAACATAAGCATAGCCTTATATATATATACACACACACACACACACACATATATATATATATATATATATATATATACATATTTATATATAAATTTAGATTAAGATATAATTAATCTCTATGTATTGATTTATAACGAGGACTAATTTATTCATAGCTCGTCAATCAAAGTGAGCTCTAATCCTGTTCCTAAGTCTTGACTCCCTTAAGACCATCGTTAAAATATATAAAACTGAGCAATTCTTTTTAATTTATACAGGGTGGAAGAGGCAGCGCTTCTTTTAGTGAAACTGCATATAGGGTAAAATATTTCAAACCTGGAGCTAAAGAAATTAATCAAGATGCCTCAACAGCTTGGACGTAGGATTTTTTTTCATTTCACGATTTTTCTCCATACTGTATTTCGTGTGACGCACACATACCCATACTACTACAAAAATACTACTAAGCGTTGCCAAGCTTCTACTTTTCATTCGTCAAAACATAACCGAACGAGAAAGAACGATATCTCGCGTTCTTTTTCACGTAATTACCTATTTATTATAATAAATCTCAATAACGTTCAAAGCTCTTATTAAAATTGTTAAATAAAATCCTACTTTAAGTCAATTAATTATATCACCTGTATTATTAAATTATTTAGAAATAATGCATGCTTATTGAACCACCCACAAAGATATATTCAAAATTTTTAACACACAAAATGATATTGAACTAGGATAGATAGGTACTTACATTTAACATTAGCTTTACATCGTCGTTGTCGCATTCTCCTTTTACTACCACTAATATTTAGATCATAAGTAATATTAAAAACTCAACATTTGTTTGAAATGTCTTAAAAAATGTATGTTTTGATAGTACACTCAAATACTGACACACAATAGTTTCACATTTGAGAAAAATACTCAGTAATCACATCATCACGATCACGAAACATTCATCACGATTTTAGAAATCCGATTAATGATAAAATTAATATTAAACAACATCCAAATAATTTAAAACACTTAATAATTATTCAACGTCTAGAGTCGAACAAAATTATGTAAATACAACAGAACTTAGCCGTCTCGCGGCTAAGTTCTGTTCTTACACAGATAATTAAAAACATTGTAATAGTTGCCATTAACTAAAATACTTATCGAACATACAATTAATTTTTTTATTAAGATTTTCATTATTATTTACATTTGTATAAAAACTTTAATAGAAAATCGTATAAAAATTAAATAATAAACGAGTTTTATAATGTTACACGAGAACCTACGAAAACTCAATACGAAATAAATTAATATTTAGTAATTATTTGTAAATAGTATTGATAATTTTATTAATTATTTTAATATCAAATCACGCGTATAAAGTATAATCTACATTTATTATGAACTATAGTGTTATATTAAACAATCAATCAATATTAAAAATCAATTTTGATATCCGCACAAAGACACCGCACCGATTCCCGGGGATTCCCATGGAATCGGTGCGGCGCGTGCATTCTGCGCAATAGTATTCGGGTCGAACTATAGCTGAATGCTATTTACTAATCCATATAAATACAACGGGTTATGGGCCCAGACCACGTCGTAACAATAATAAAGAAGATTGCATCAATCGTAGAAAATTAGAAATACTGGCGAGATTAAAACAGCGTTACTTCACGCGACGCTTCGGCGTATTGGTATTTGAAGGTTAAGTTGCCGGGAAGGAATAAAAAAATAAAACAAGCAAAAAAGAATCATGATGGAAGGAAACAGCACAGTAATGAAACTGGAAGGAGTAAAAAAATTGGAATGCTTGGAAGTTCCAAACCATAATACTACTATGGGGTGAAATCGTGTCATTATCATCATCTGCATTTATTGTAAAAAGAAATGCTACAATTAAAATAAATATTAAATGTTTCAATTGTAATAATATGGGTCATTGTCGAGCTGAATGTAATGTGGACCGAAAATGTAATATTTATTGTTAAAAAAAGTGAGAAAAAATGCTATTATTGTAATAATTTTGTAAACATGTTAAAAATGCGTGTTAGTTTAAAAAAGAAAAATAAAAAAATGCGTTTGTAGTGCAACAAAAGTAAAATTAAAAACCTAATAGAAATAATTTAATAAAAGTGTGTGTAAAGTGTATCCCTAAGTGTTGTGTTGATTTACATCAGCTCGCTTATTTTTTTTCTGAATTATATTAGGCTTTTATAGAGTAGTTAAAACTGTGGTTTCATTTAAAGTGGTGCTTTCAATTCCACCCTGTATAAAACATCGTATTATATCCAGCTTTTCCACTAACACTGCGTATCGAGTGGCTCAGAGCCGAGTTTTCTTACAACAGCGGTAATGAAATGTAAACAATTCTAATAAATCATTTTCTAGAGTGGAAATCGAACTTACAACCATCGCATTTACAGTCAACTCAGTCAGTCAGTTCAATGTTAGAGTCCTCCGCTACACTAAAGATATGAGAGCGTAAAGCTAAGTTAAGTATCTAAGAAAATCTAAAAAAAAAAAAAAAAGGCTGTTTTGACGCACTGGCACAAGCGTGTAAACATGACGGTTGTGGGTCGATTCCAACTCGGGGGAATATTTTCACTTTCTCGTAATAAAACAAGGCCCGGAGTTGAGTTCCGCCACTGCAATACCTCGAGCAGCAGAAAGTAGGGACCGGATAGTCTTAGCACTAGGTTCCCCCTTCTACCCTAAAAAGAAAAAAAAAGCAAATTAAGCTCTAAAAAGAACACAAAACCTATCTATAAATAAACTTATTTATTCCTTCTTATTATGAGTCTTTCAACTCCTTAACGGTCCTCTTGGTATTTATTTAGGTTGGGCCGAACTTCGCCTCTCGAGACCGACGTTAAACAAATTTCAGCACTTTAATTTATCGCCGTCTGTTCGGACGCGTCATTGTGACTTTAATAACAGACTATTAGGAACTTATATAGGAACTGGCATGTGATTCTTATAAGAAATCAAAAGATAAGAGCATTTATGCGTTTTTGATGCATTTTATACGATATTCGCCGTATAATAAAAACCTATAGGCTACACACATACCTGTAGGGTACACAGTTATGAAATTTGGCACGTGAAGTGAAAATTTACAAATAAAGGTATTTTATGGGAAAAAATCATTATAAAATTATATTTATAGGTTATTTCATACAAAATGAATGCATTAGCCCGCAAAATAAATTTAATATTTTATAAAACGAATAAATGTGTAGTTACATTTATTCATTTGATATTTTTTCTTTTTAAATCTTTACGCGCACCTCGTTTCCTCTGTGAATGGATTAAAGTTTTAAAACACTTCGACGCTAACTTTATTAATAGGAATATTATACAATTGCCTTTATATAAAGTTCTAACTAAATAATATAAAAAAAATACCAAGTAATTGCTTCTTGCAAAACATCCGATATCCTTCTCAGCGGGCGGCTGGACAGTTTGCACGCTATATGAAATATACGAAACTTTTTCGTCCATTCTCATTTTTCCTCAAGAATATTAAATATTAAAGCGGCTATGATATTTAACAAGTTCCAAGAAACTTTTGAAAAAGCTGAGATGAAACGTTAATGCCTCAAGTTTCGCTATGGCTAGTGTAATTTGTGTAAATATTTCGGTTGAATGAGAATATTTCGAAGTTCGTTAATACCGATTACAATTAATCTATGTCAGTCGATCGTGGCCTAAAGATTGTAAGAGATAATCGTTAAAGGTGTTTATGTCGGAGATTATGAAAAACTTGCGAATTATTGGCTTTTTAAATAAATTAATTAAGCTTTTCGAATGTTGCCAACTTATTATAGTTTGGTTGTTAGTTGTAGATTAAAAAAATAAGTAAGAAATCTATGTAAAAAAAAATACGTAAAAAAAAAACAAATTATTTAAATTTTTCTTGCATATTACAAGTAGAAATTTTAATAAGATATTTTTTTGGGGTCAACATGGCACAGCGTCTAAATAATCGCGATAGTTTTGAGTTCGATTTCCCCTCGGGGGTATAAATTATTTTTAATATTAACCAGAAAAGGGCAGTTGGGTTCCGCTACTCAAACTATTTTCATCTAAACTTGTATAAACAAAAACCTATAAAAACTTCTCAAATACATTCTAACAATATAGAAACATTTGAATGCATATTCTATCCGTGAAAAATGTGATTCTTTTTCTATCCACGACGCATGTGGCCTAATTCACGTACAATATATGAATTTTTAGGCCGATTCGCAACCGTTTCGGTTATGGTCCAAGCTATATGAATATTGAAGTGACGCCCGCATGGCGCAGTGGTATAAGCGTATAGTATGTACTGTAAACGCGACAGTTTGTAGATTCCATTCAAAGTCGAGGAAATGAAATATTTTCCTTATTATTACTTAAGTAAACGGGGAAAAGAAGTGTCTTAATGGAAACGGAATGTCTGAACACCCTGTGTACTTAAGCATGAAGCTACCACAGTGGACATACAATTACTTGGATATACAATACAATACGTATAGTATTTTAGCAATCTTTCTGTATTCAAAGCTTTGGAATTTTATATAATTTTATTATATAATATATAAGGTAGATCGCTTGCACCCACGCACGTAATAAGTAATAAAATATTAATGTTCAATTACTTACATGTTTAGATAAATTAATATTAACTTTCCGCATATGTTTGTTAATTCAACCTTACTGTACTTATTAAGAAGTTTTAGCTTTATATTAGTTTGGTCTCATCACCGAGGACGCAAAAGATCGTGCAAAGTGGAGTAGGTTGAGTAGGAAGGCAGACCCTGGTAATAGCCGGGATTAATGCCAGGAAGAAGAAGATTAGTATATATTAGTATATATATAGAAATATAAAAGTAATAGGTATTAATGAAGTTTAATTAAATAATTTATTGTTTAATTCATATAAGTGAAATTGCAATGAATTGAATTTACATTTTGAAATTAAAATATTAAATAATTTGAACCCAGAATTGTCGTATATACTCGTAGTAAGATCTACTGCAAAACCATACAAAGGGCTGATTAAAAGAAATAACCTTAGTAAATTCAGTATCATTTTTATACTATGCATTAGTCTCCGTAGATAGGCTTAAAAAAGGATTGTTTTTAAAGTACCTACTCATAAAGAATTAAAAAGGCTTAAATAAAAAAAATTAAGAAATCTTAAGGGTCTAATCCAATTATTCTTCGTTTATAAATTCAGAGAGTATTCAAATTTCTTATCCCATTTCAGATCGGCCGCCTTAATTAAAGAAAAAAATATTTTATAGAAATGAAATATGGATAAGAATCTAGTTCACCTTTTTTCATTCACTTGCTCTTATTGGGTTTTAAACATCTAGAGGACGTTTAATAATACCTGCATCATACATTTTTTTAGAGAAAGCCAATTTTTTTGGATACAATTGTCCGCAACTTACAATTAGTTGTTTTCTTTTTTGTAGATAGTAAAACAAAGGAAATCTGATTTTTTCGTTTTCGCAGAATTTTCGAGAAGTCCTCTAAGTTTTTCTAAGTATATTTTAACTAAACACGAGAGACACGTAGTCCGTACGTTTTTTTTAGCTTTTTAGCTTTTGAAAACAAAAGCTCCCAATGTTCTGACTGCGCATTTTATATCAATCACTGATAAGTAAAATTCTACTTCTTACTTATCTTTTGAAGTGCTGTAGTGCTCCTCTCTACTTCCAAAGGAAACTTTATAACAAATTTATAGAAATTATACGGAAATATTTTCATCCCCAAAAATCGGTGCTACTGTGACGCACGCAGTAAAAAAAGAGAAAAATAGATATACATAGATAAAACAGATATCTAATATAATAAAGCGGAAGATCTCTGGATTTACTGGTCCGATTTGCTTTGTTTTTGTTTTGTATGAAAGCTGAATTCTTCAGAAGTGCTATAGGCTATATAACATTACATTACACATATGTACTAATAAATTAAAATATTTTCTAATTTGACATGCAATTTATTCTGCCATGTNTGAAATAGTGGTTGAAAGTTTCTATGGAAAAAAAATTAAATCTGCACCGATTTCTATAAAATTGTAAATTCAGACTTTTAAAAATATTTAATTGAACACGTTTTTCACGGTTTTTTAGAATTTACCCCTTAAAGTGCCAATTAGGGGTTGAAAGTTTGTATGGAAAAATGTTTAAATCGCCACCGATTTTTATAAAATTTAAAATTTAGACTCTTAAAAATATTTTATTGTACACATGTTTCGTGGTTTATTAGAATTCACCCCTTATTAAGTAAGCGAAGCTGCGCGCGTCCGCTAGTATTCTAATAAATAATTAAGGAGATGTCACTGATTCGAAATGACCTAGCCTTCGGGCGATATAGTATGAGTATGACCGACGCGAACGGGCAGATGTCGTTGACGGTTTTATAAATTTTCATACATTTTCGAACTATTGTTAATTTTTATGTAATTATTTGCTGTTTATAATTTATTTAAACTACACTTTGGTTCTCTTCTTATTTTTTTTAATATTCCTCGCAAAAATTAACCTAAGTATTTAATATACAAAAATGTTTAGTTATTTCATAGAGTCGATATCTACGAGTATGTACGCACGCACGGAAAACTTTAGGTAGTTTTTCTAATATTAAGAATATCCTTTAGTTATTTTTACTTCTTTTGTTGGTTCATTTCAATAACTCAGATATTTTTCTAATAATATGTCTCTACTTATTATCCTTTTTGATTATTTAGGCTTATATTTTCTTACTAATAGTATTGAAAACTGAAAATAATTTCATAAATATTCTTATAGTTCAAGCAGGCGTAGCCGCGTCCGGCTCCACTAGTAAATAGATATAACATAACGAATTTAAAAATAGAACATTTATACCAGATGTTGTAAAGTGCGCTCTATAAAGAGCTGCAATAGTAATGTTGAAGCAGAAAATCTGTAATCCATCAATTCCTCGCCTCACCGATCAAAGGTGTGAACTATAGACGGGTCTTCTCTCCAATCATTTACGTAATGAACCATTCCCCTCTACTCTATACGTATATATGGGTGTTTGTAAGTAATTTGTTCGTATACTAACACTGTGTATACAAAATAAAAATGAAAAAGATTTACGAATGATTCATTCATTCATTCAAATTGTAAAATGTATTGAATATTCCACCTTCAATATCATTCGTTTTTTTATTAATATTTATTTGACGCTATAGTATATTATTATTATTTAATACAAACTATATTTAGTTAAGCCATTTTTATATGGAAATTTGTAATAGTAAACGACGTAATATAAATTTATAATAGAGATATATCACCCGTCTGATTAATCAAATTGTTAATATTAAATTCATTCAACAAATTTGAGATATATCTTAATGTTCAGGAAATAGAAAATGGTGTATTGCTTTAAATCACTAATAAGCTATACATTTCTTAATTCATGTTCACCCAGTGGAAAGGAATTGCTCTAATTACCTCGCTCTCATAACAAGCCAAACCCGGCGTTGAACTCCGCCACTCAACACGCACTGGCTCGAAAATATAAAGACTAGGAACGTTTAGTGACAACACTATTAAATTTGTGCTTATTAATTAAAAAAACTATGAAAGCTCATCTATCTCAATCCAAAATATCGGAATCATTGAAGATGTGCCGAGTGCTACGCGAACTATCCCATCGTAGGCCTCCACTAACATTGTTCAAGTATCGACATAGGAGTTACTAAGGAATGTTAATATAAAATTATATTTTTATTTCAATTATGATAAAAATAAACGTTTTATTCTTTATTATCTATGAATTATAAAAGGGACTTAATAGGAATAAATCCATTTAGCCAATCTATAAATAATAAATGAATAAATGCGTTATTCTTAATTCTTGTAATTAAATGTTACATATACATTCTAACTTCGTTGAAATATGGAAAAAAACAAGATAACAATTTAGTAGAGGTGAGCAATGGCAGCCGTACTAGTGTAAACTGTGTCACAGCTGCCAGCATCTTGGCCCCTTAAGACACTAACTATTTCGATGACAAACGTGAGAATACTTATCAATTACATATTAATAGGTTGACATAAGCAAAAATAAAGCGATATAACAAAAGGTTTAAATGAATTATTGAAAAAGAAGAAAAGAAAACAATTAGATTCTATATTATTACCACGTGTTAAGCGTGTGTGTGTGTGTGGGTGTATAGTATGTGTGTGAGTTTGTTTTTGTGAGTAAAAAATCTATGTAATTATTACCCATACAAAACTCTTCCAGTAATTAGTAAGTAACAAACAACGCACAGTCGAAACTATGCGGCGCTGTAGTAGGTTCCTTGCCACATGTAGGTTCCTTGGGAAGTATTACGCCAAAACACATCCGAAACGAAAGCGGATTTGCTGGCTACAATTTCTAGTCTTTTACTTGAGATAATAATTATAAGGTAATCGTTTAAATTTGTTTTAGTTAAATAAAATCAAATTAAATTATAAATTGCTCTAAAGTTAATATTATTTATTTGAAAAATATTTAAACTGAATTCCTTTCCTCGTCTGTTTTTTATTTTATTTCATTTTCACTATTAAATAACAAGCATAGTTTTTGATGTTTAGGTTCCTTTTTTGATGAAAAACAATCAATTTGCAGCTTGAATAAAGCCTTTCTACATCGCATAATAAATTCTCCGTGCTTTATTGTCTGTTTTTTATAAAGAATTTTCGAACTGTGAACAATTCAGATATAACTTTACATTATTTAAAATGTTAGTAAATATATGCTTGTAAATGTATAAGAAAACGTGAAACGAGAAAACATCAATAAAGATTACACGAGATAATTCAAAAGTAACAAAATAAATGAGTAAATTTTCACAAACGATAAATACACTGTATTAGTATGTTTTGTAAAACATAAAATGTATCGAAAACCCATCGAGAGAGTACTTAGTACGGGCCCCTGTGATGTATTCGGCTACGGAGATGGTAATCAGAGCCAACGCTTCAACGCGGAATTTGCAATTTGGTCCATTGCGGATTGTCAGCAGTGATTTATTACTGCTTTAGATCCATTATCAGGGGCCAAAGGCATAAAGTATGAGTGTAGTGTGTGGGTTCGATTTCCATTGGAAAATTTAATATGTAATATTTCCATTTACTTCGCTCTGGAGTCGAGGCAAATCTCCAGAATTCGGCGGAAAGTGAAGATAGAATGTCTTAATACTAGGTTCCCTGTGCCCTACCTTGTTATGTAAGGGATAAAACGTGACACTAAAAAAAATATCTTTTACCATGCGAATATTCGGGACGTGTTAAGTACTAAGTACTTTCATATGCCTAACATAATTTAAAATGATTTACGTAAATAAGTGTGCGCTGAAAGAGTATCGGTGTTAATGTCGAATTCAATTAGATTGAAATGCTTATTGCGTTCAAAATAAATGTAATAAAATATATTTTATTCGGAGCTTTGTATTTTATTTGTTTTGTATTTTAATGTATTTTTTTTTCATTTTGTCACCAATAAAGATTGGATACTCGTAAAATTGAAACATGTATTTTCAATTTGCCAACGTATGGGATTTTAGCCCTTATCGTATGATCAATCGTCCTTAATAAATCAACTCTACCATGATGGTATCAATAGTGACGTAATTTTTTTATAAAAAAATCTTACTTCTCTTATATCTTAAATAATAATTGTATTCGCTATCTACATGTGATATTTTACGTATTTGGTGCTAAAAGAACTGTATAAATGTATAATTTTAAAAAATATCTTTTTTAGAAACTTACCCTAACATAACTAATCTGAAGCAATTCTTGGGGGGTGGAGCGGATTCCTCACAGGCTTGAGGAATCGGTGCACTTGGACCTGGGGATTCAGACCCTGAATCTTCTCCAGTTTCTGCTCCAGCACCCCGTCTGCACAGCCAGGAAGTTCCACATTTGTCCCGAGCATCTTCAGTTGGTGCAGCGAATTGGCAACGTCGTGGCGATTTTTGCTTTCCTGCAGGGGATAATGAAGATTTCAAGGGTGACGATGGTGCCCTAACTGGACTAGATGACGCCCTCACAGGCGATGGGGACACTTTTACAGGAGAGGATTGGAGGGACAACCCCCCCTTTTCGGTCCCATTCAACATTTTTCACTTGGCACTTTACACTTTAGCACTTTGAAGTTTATATTCATATTTTGGCACTTTTATGTCAAACACTAGTAAAATTAAGTCACTGTCATATATTTGGTTAAATTGAATGAAGATTTTAAAATTATGTAAATATAATTTTAATATAAATTATTACTTTTTTTATCATAATAAGTATAATTAGTTAAATTATATTAAGTTGGTAAACCATAAAGAAATAAATATCAAAATCTCAACGTACGGTACTCTACATAAACTTACTATTAAAAATAATCGTCCCTAGTTACAAAATTCTAATCCCAGCAATAGAGATAATAGGTTTAAATCCAGCACAAAAATATGCTAATTACCAGAACCCTTTTCATCAGGCGATTCCTAACATTAGCTTTTTCATTTTATCACATGGGATGGTTTGACCTTCCTTATAGCACCATCTATAGATTTTATGTGAAATGGTTATTCAAAATGTTTGCCCCACATTTCATATCCCTTAATTGATCGATTTACCAGAGACCCCTAATTTACATACTAACTGAATATATGAGGCTGTCGGAGCCCAGGGCTACAAGGGTGCGACTGTAACGCGACGGTTATAGTTTCAATCCGAACTCAAGGGAATGAATTATTTTGTATTATTATATTTTCATTTTCTTTGCTCTAGCACAAAGGCAAATGCCCGGCGTTGAGTTCTGCCACTCAACGCGCCATGCCTTCTCAATTCATCAGAACTGAGTGACATAACATTAGGTTCCCTTTACCTACCCTGCTGTGGGCGGGTTGAGGCGAGAAGTTAATTAGACTATAATATATAACTTTTGTAGTAAATGATCGAGTAATGGTAAGCTGTTACCTTGCTATAGCTTACTTTGTATGCTTAATCGAGAAACCAACTAAGTTTTAGTGGAACGTTCTAAACGTGAATTTTAATATTAATGACTTAAATGCACAGTAAAGGATGAAATGGTTTGATAGTCTTAAAAGCTGGGTAACATCGCGTGGTTTGCAATTGGGAGAACTTTGATATCATTTAAATATTGGTAGTCGAAAATTATTAGGTAAATATTATATATATCACTGTAATTAAATTCTATACTTGTTTATAGCTTAATGATCAATTATTATGCCTTTTGTAGTGTCACGCTGTAACCTGCACGTGGCAGGAGGAACTTGGAACCCTAGTGTCAAGACACTTCGCTTCGCCCACTTTCCGCCGAAGTAGGAAGTATTACTTATTGAATGACGTAACCCAACGCCGTTACGCGGCGCGTTGTTACCAGAGCGATATTTCATTGCCTCGAACGGGAATCGAGTCACATTTGCAGTCGCATGTATGTACTCCTACGTCACCAATATTTAAAAATGCAATAAAAATTTAAATAAATCGGAAAAGCTTATTTACTATAGAAAATGAAATATATTATTATTCCATACACAAAAGCAAAAGGTATAATATTGAACAAAAGGTCTTATATAGGTACTGTAGGTATTCCACAGCCGTCGCGGACGCAAATCACATTGGAAGTAATTTTATCGGAATTTTAAACGCGCTGTTTAATTTCGAATGCGATACAGGAATAATTCAGTATTGTTCATGCGTAACATTTCATTTGAGCTTAATCTTCGTTCAATTAAAAAAAACGTTTTTTTGTTAAATTCCTGCAACCCCTTAATTGTTTACCCTTTTTTCATTAAAAAACATATGGTATTTTGCAGTTATTTATGATTTTGCAAAGTAGGACATCAGGCAGGATATTGAAAATGTGTTTGTAATTGTAAACGTGATGGCGGTGTATCTGATTTTTGATCTGTAGAATTAATATAGACATATTTAAAAAGTATTTACATTTTGCCCGCTCTAGTATACAAAGCGCAGCGTTGGGCTCCGCCACTTACCACGCCATGTCTAGAATGAATATGAATAGCGAAGTGTCTTAATACTAGGTTCTGTTCAAAAATATAAAAGCATATAAGGGTAAGCAAACACTTATATGCTTTTAAATTTTAATTTTTTTTGGGCTGTCCTGCATCGTGCCTCAAGGGCACAAGCGTACGACTGTAAATGTGACGGTTATGAGTTCGATTCCCACTCAGGGGAAAAAAATATTTAATATCTTCATGTCCTCGCTCTGTTAACAAGACAAAAAGCTCGAGTGAGTTCCGCCACTAAATACAAAATGTCTCAAAAATTTAACGCAATGTGGAGAATGAAGTGTAAACAGTGTTATTTTTGTCTAGTTTTTATTTACAATTTATGGAAAACTCATTAAACATCCTTCTATCGTTAACAAAGCCATTAACCAGCGTGGTTTGTTGGGCTCAGCAGTCAGGATTGCATTTAGGCAAGCATCACGCTGGGAGAGAACGCTCTAGCTTATTTATTAACGATGCGATTGACCCAATTGTTCGCAATCACTGGTGAAGAAACGGGAGATTAAGGACTTTGACAATACATATTTGTGTGGATTGATAATGTAGAGGTAATATTATTATATTAAAATATATATAATTAATTAGGCTTGTTGTTGGTTTTAATAAAGATAGTTTTAATCGTTTATTAGAGTACAAAACCCAAATGGTGACCACTGAGACTCCGCTGTATGTTTGTCTGTCTGTCAGTAACCAGTCTGTAATCTCATAAAGTCGTCGAGTCCAGTCCTCGCCCGGTTTTTATGTTGGTAGTGTTAAGTTTAAACTTAAAGTTTAGTATTATTTTTTTTATTTTTTAATGGTCTATACATTAATTTAATATGTTTATTTACGATACCTTTCATATTTAAATTCAAAATATTCTTTATTCAAATAGAGAATTGAAAAAATAACTGTGTCGTTGAAGTTTATTACAAAAATGAAAATGTTAAATCCTATATTATTTACAATTAAGTAAGTCTAGCAGCTTTTAAATGATATTTAATGAATCATCTTTATTCTATAAGAGAAATAAAAAAAAATAAACATGAAAGTTATCAAACGCCCTCAAAACTTTCAAAGTTAGATAAACGTAGATTGCAAATGGTATTTAGAGTACTTTAAGTGAATTTAATTTACCAAAGGCCTGGACTCACTCCACGCTGTTGACTCCACTCGACTCCAAGCACCGGCCTCGTTACAAAGAGAACATCGAAATGACCAAAGTACGATACGAATCGAACGAAATACAAATTGTTATTTCCTGAGTTTATCGAAAACCGATTATAACGGCGGTTGACTTCGAACGCGATACGCAAACAAGAGTAGAGTACAAATTAGCTTCCGAATTCCCTGTAGTTTTGTAATGAAATTTTATAGGTAATTTTAAAATCTAGTTTTTATATATTACTGATATAAAAATTGACACTCTAAAGATGCATTTAAGTCATTTCTAATATGCGTAATGGTTGTGTTTCAATTTGTCAGAATTATAATTAAATGTTTTTTTTTCACCTTCACTCTGTATCCCATTGGTGGCAGGGTAGGCAGAGAGAGGCAAATGTTAAAACACTTTCCTTCCCACTTTCCGCTGAATTCTACCAGAGAAGACACTCATTTCCCATAATAATTTCTTACTTATACGTAATTTATAATTACTATCTTCATCTCTCATTTAAATTCTTACAATTTTACGATTGATATTTGTATAAAATTGATCTATTATTATAAATACACAATATTATATTGAATAAGGGCACACAAAGCTATGGTTTTCTATACAAATGAAATCGAAACAATTTTGTCAAATTTCGATATTAATTTTCCAATAGATCAAAGCTTGCTCTAAAATGCTTGAAGGTATCAAATATCGTTATTATTACTCGCAGAGTCCTTTGATATATCTTTCTTTGGCTGAACTAAAAATATTATATATATTTTTTTTTCAGCTTCTCGCTGTATCTTGCATGTAGCAAGTTAGGCACAGGGAGCCTAGTGCTAAGACACTCTGCTCCCTATTTTCTGCTTAATTCTGCATTGCATGTTGAGTGGCGGAGCTCAAAAATGTCCTTAGCCTTGACACCAGAAAGAAAACAAAAAAAAAATTACAAATGCATAGCAATTCTGTTTAATAATTCCTTAACTCTCTTATACTCTAGCATTTTCAAAACAATTTTATAAGAGAATAGAAGAGTTGTTTCCAATAACACGAAATCAAATGTGGGAGTGACGGAGCGATCACCAAGTTTTAATTGGGTTGTTTTCGTATGCCGGTCGTGACCGCCTGTTCCACTCTAGGGACCCAATTCTGGCTATAGCGAAATTGAAAAATATAATTTGCTACGTTGAAAAGCTTATAGCGTGTTTTTAATGCTTAATCGCTTTGGAATTGGTATATTTATTAATATTAAATGCAACAAATTTACTAGACCAGCCGTTGTGGAGGGGCACAAGCATGGAACTGTAAAAACGTAAACGAAATGTTCATTTCATTCCCTCGAATGAGAATCGAATCTTGAGCTCCACAAGGGCCTTAATCTCCATTTAGAGCTGTTTCTTTATTTAGATTGAATATCTAAATTATAAATTCTATAAATATATAAGTATATAAAAATAGCAAGCACTTGGTGAGTTCTCCGACGAAAGCTAATATTAAGCCGGCTCCATATAATTGTATGTTATAGCCAGTCGTTTTACTTGTTCACGCAAACTGCCTCAATTAAGTGTTACGAGGATTATGAGATTTTGTAATCGCGTGGGGTTGGCTGTAGCAAAATTACTGAATTAAAAGTTTGCGATTAGTTTGCAGGTAGGTGTATGCACTCTTTTTGCTACTAATTAACTACAGTTATATATTTGTAATATTTTTTTCTTATGAAATATCTAGAAATTTTCATTTTTCATTCTTTTCAAGTTTTCACTTCGTGCTAAATTTCATAACTGCAAAATTCACGGGAAGTAAGGTTTTTATTACGCGGCGACTTTCATACAAAATGCAACAAAAACGATGCATAAATGCTGGTATCATTTAATTACGTTGACTTAGAAGCTTGTTTTTTTTGTGCTTCAAGAGACCCTCGACCTGAACGTTTGGTATTAATTTCGCTTGATGCTTTCTCGCAATCCTGAGATAAGTGAGTTCGCGTCAATTCGTTATCTACCAGTATAGGTTCTAGAGGACGAATTGACGCAAACTATATGCGTTGCCTAGCAACGTGTATGTCACTTTATATAAAAGTAGTGAGTTATGTATAATTTAATTAATGTTGTTTTTATATGCATTACTTAAAAATAATAGCATTCTACCCGAAAATTTTACTTCATCTAATACTATATAGATTATTTACGATCTCTTATATACCTACATAAATATATTAGGTACTGATCTTTTTACTCCCTTCTGAGGTAGTATCTTACTTATATTTCTAATACGAATCCTGCAGAAAGTATTTTTTTATATATTCTAATAAAACGACCCTTGTAAAAGGGATGGTAAGTGAAGGACAATGGTTTTGACTTTATTTCTTTATAATATCGTTCTCTACTTAGAGTTCCTTCCCTAAGTGTAAAAATAAGATAACGAAAAGAAAAGTCATGATAACAATATGGTCACTTTGACTTTATGGTCACTTGGACTAGGCGAATCTGAGAATCTATTGTTAAGTAAGACACTCCATTACCATTAAGACACTTCTGTTTCCACTGGATTCTGGTGGCAATGCGTGTTGAGCAATGAGAGAAAATAAATTAAAAAATCAAATAAAAATATAAAATATTTAATTTCCTCAGCTGAGAATCGAACTCACAACCTGACTCGGTCACTGTCACTCGCTCCTGCCCCCACGCCTTGGCTGGCCTCATGCATCTTAAATGGTAGTATTAAATCAGCGTCAAACGTAACACAAAAAAGCTCTAAAACTAAATTTTCATTAGTATAACGTGAAAAATGTCGGCTCACAGTGTCAAAGAGAATAAGAGGTAGAGCATATTTGTATACATATTTTGTAAACTCGTGTAAGATTTATAAGCTTAGTGTTGATATATATAAACTGAAATTGTAGAGTATTCAAAATTTAGAACAATTAAAATGTTATTTATTTGGAATCATCGTTTTTTTCATCAAATTGTGTAAAAAATAAAATAAAAAGTTAAAAGTGTACAAGTTTACTTTTGATAATTGGATGTTTTCTACAGTATTTATTAAAAAATATATAATCTATGTATCCCGTAAATAGCAGAATGAAAAAAGGGAACGTAGTGTTAAGACACTTCGTTCTCAATTAATATAATATTTTTTTTGTATAAAAACCTATATGTATATAGACAAGGCGAAAAAGAACTTTGTACTTAATTGGCTAAAATGTTTTGACAAACTATGCTTCAGATATAAACAAATGATCAGAATTTAAAATAATTAATAAAAAGAAAAACTCTATTTATTTTAAGATTAATTAAAACTCTTTTTAGGATATAACGTAAAAAAATACGTTTTCAACCAACATTTGAAACAAATGAAATCAGAGATAAAACAATTCTCCCACGCTATGAGAGGTCTTGAGAATAAAAAGAGAGTAAAGGCTTGGTCTTATTTTGTTTTCTTACTCTACTTTTTCGTTTCGCATTTATTGCGGTGGGCTCTTAACGTTTACGACGTTTATGTCTTTCGCTTCATAATGAAAATGCAGTGCATGTACTATCTTTCTTTTAAGGTAAGTACGCTTGTTTAACTTCTTTTGCTGTTATTTAATATTTAAAATTAGTAAAAAATATATTAAAGCAGTCATAGCGTGTAAACGCGACGGTTGTGGATTACATTTTGCCTTTTTTTTCAAGGACTTTTTTTAATCAGATGGAACCTGGGAACCTAGAGGCCCGACGTGGCAGGGACATTCGCTTGCAGCTGTGAACGCGTTGATTATAGGTTGAGTTTCACCACTCAACAGTAATGCTTCGAAAATTAGGCGGGAATTGGGGAATGGAATCGTCTTAATGGGAACGAATACTACGTGAAACTAGGTTCCCTCTCTCTGCCTATCATTAATTTTTATAAATATTTCATTTCCTCGAATGGTGAACGAATAGTCATACATTTGTGCACCTGTGCCAATGGACAATATTTGTATTATTACTAAAGTCTAGGCTAGCGTTACGTGACCAGAACAGCTTTCTTTATGGGAGCATTTTAAATATGCAGTATATCGATCTAACACAAACGTATTTACCACCCAGTAGTGTTCCTAGTAGTAGAATTCGTGAAAATATGTAGTAATACATAGATAGAGAGATAGAGTTTTCCTCTTTATAAGTATCGTATATCAAACCTTAGGTCGTAGATGATAATTTGAATCTGTGGTAAAAAAACAGCCAAGTGCGAATTGCACGCATGCCCGAAAGGTTCCGTACTACTATCTACAAAAAACGAGCACTAAATTCACGTTTGTTATATGTCTCTTCAAATATTTATTTTATTATCCTTTTAGTATATATTTATTCCCTTTGTTTAGTATCTGTAAAATTTTCAAGTGTCAGAAAGGGACAGACAATAGAGTCTTAAAATTAGGTTCCTGTTATACCTTTTTGGGTTTAGAATCCTAAAACAAAACGCCAAAATAGATATATTAATCAATGTTATTAATAAATAGTTACTATTTTATCTACTTATATAAAATCGAAAGGTCACTCACTCATCACGAAATCTCAGAAACTACAAGTGCTAGGAATCTCAAATTAGAGTTATTTATAGGACGTAGGAGCTCGCTAAGACGGAAATTTGCAGTATTCGACTTCTAAGGGGTAGTTTTTGGGGTTGAAAGTTTGTATGAAACTTCGTTACTACAAATGCTAGGAGTCTCAAATTTTGCATGGACATCACTTATAGGACGTAGGTACTCATGGAGACAGAAATTAATAATAACGTAGTTCACGCAGGCGAAGCCGCGGGCGAGCCGCTAGTGCTTCTATAAAAAGGTGACTTGCAAAGCAGCAGAGCATGTGCAGATCCATTTGAGTAATCTCAAACTATTTTTTGCAAGTTTTCCAATGAGCTAGTGGGTAGGTTTATACGTTGCAAAATTAATTTCCGTAGAGTCTGCCCTCTCGGCATAAACTAATAAAATTAGTCGGTGGTGGCAAACGCTGTTATATTCATCTTATTTTATACTTTGCTCTGAGTTTAGCGCCTTAAAACTGTGTTACCAATCGTTTATATAGGAAACGCAAAATATTGTTTAAGTATTTATGCCTATGATATTTTTAAAAATATATAAGTGTTATTCCACAGTTAGAAAAGAAAAATATTTTATTAAAAAACGTACAAAAAAATTCAAGTAGAGACTTACAAATGAGATGATAAATTAAAACTTATAATTAATTAATATTTCATAAGTTATATATTTGTTATATAGTTAATATTCAAAGGGTACATAAATAACTTTCAGTTTCATTTTCACCACGCGAGCAAAGCCGTGGATAAAATCTAGTATAGTATAAAATAGCTAATATTTACTTCTAGATTGCTTCCATTCCTTACCAAACTTGTTGCTCAACTGGTCGCATGAGTAATCCAAATTTAATTTGAAAACACATTACTATATCAACTATCTACCTAGACGTGACAAGAACACGTCCACGTCACGTCCTTCTACATACTAAATGTGTACTAGATGTGATTGGTTTAGTTTGTATAATTTATAAATAAATTAAATAAGCTTCAAGCTGTATCCCGCGCACGACGGGGTAGGCAGAGGGAACCTAACCGGCGTTTAGTTCCGCCATTCAAAATGGAAATTTGGCGGAAAGTAGAGAGTGTCTTAACACTAGGTTCCATCTGCCTACCCTGCTGCGATACAGGTTAGAAAAATAACATAAGAAAATTTCGAAGTCATTGTAAGAACAAGCAAATTTTCTAAATGGGAAGGTAGGTAAGAGAACTTAGTTTCCTATGTTCCTTTAGGCAACTCAGCCCCTATTTGTATCGAAAACACAAATTGTTCGTACGTAGACAAAGGGCATACCTACTATTCCAAGTACAAAGGTGTTACTGCATTGTCAAATAAAACGTGATGAAATAAAGAAATTGTATCCTATATACATACATATATGTAAACTAGCTCTATATCTATAGAGGCCAGTCGTGGCGTAGGAGAGCTAGCGTATGACTGTAAACACGACGGGTCGTGGGTTCTATTTCACCTCAAAGAAATTAAATATTTATTATTTTCATGTCTTCGCTCTGGTGTCGAGGCAAAGTGCGGTGTTGAGTTCCGTATATCAACAAGCAATGTCTTCAGAATGCGGCGGAAAAAATATTTAAGGTAAAATTAAAGGTAAATAAAATATGTTTGTCTGTTTATACAAGAACATCTTGAAACTGTTAGACGGAGAAAAATTGTTTCATTCACTCTTTTTGTTGTTGTATATATAGCCTGTGCCTATAATTTATGTTAAACTGACACTTGATGTAGAGCCGTAGAAGTTAACATACTACCGCTCCGCGATCCTAAACTATAAATAATATTTGGTATGTCATGCATTTTTCATGAAAATATATATTTAAAAAATTAAGATGAAAACTTCTGGATATGAAAGAGATAATTAATTGCTGAAGTTACAGCTCAAATATTAGTCATTAGATAATGAGGCGTGAGGGGAAAAGAGAGCCATAGGCCACCATCTGACTGTAAGCGCGATGGTTGTGAATACCATCCTCAGACAAATTATACAATAAAAAAAATTATATTTCTTCGTAAAATATGCTAATATATATTGCTATAATATATTAATTTATGCTATACTATTTTACTTCCACGCTGTGTACCTTGGGGAATGGAGAATAAAGACTTTTAGTGTTAATCGTGAAATAGGCGTCATATCCGTCTACATCATACGATGCATTAAGAGATGATTAAAACAGAAATCGCTTAAGAAAGATACTAATTAGAATTGACATATACTCGTATAAGTTACTTTTAAAATTTAAATATTCTTTTAAATAGCGGGCTCTATGAGTTTCTATAGCATCAAATTATCGGCAACGCTGGCTTTCACGACAGCGTGAAGTCTTTTGCAAATTTTAATGACCGACATAATTCACACATTAAGATAAATGAAAACTAATTTAAAAGAGTTCCAGTTCTAGTTAACGCTAAAGTAAAATAATTTATTTTATATGGCTTGACTGGAATATTTATAGACTTATATAATACAAATGTTTTGTATATGAAATATAGCTGCTTTAAAGTAACGCATAGATAGAGAAAACATAGTGTCAAGACACTACATCCTTCATTTTCTCTCATATATTGAAAATAGCAACTGTTGTATGTACGTACCCTAAAGTGCTTAAAAAACTGTATTTAAATAAATATTTTCAACTTAAATTCGTTTTCGTTCGAATACATGATCAAAATAAACCAACACGTAAAAGATAAATTCTTATTTAAAATATAAAGATATAGAACCTTTTTTCTTTTATTGAATCAAAAATATCTCAACTTACTAATTAAACTAATCTCTAAATATTGTCGTTGCTAATATTTTTCTTTCTATTTTTTTTCAATTTATTTCCCACTGAGCGTCGTCTTTAATGAAAAGATTACAGCGTATCCTCCCACGCCACTACAGACGGAGCTTTATAAGTTTCTGTTAACTCTTAATTAAAAGTCTTTATATAGGATGCCCTTAAAAAATGATTACCGTAATTATTTCTTACGATTGTAAGCTGCTCTCTTGTTGCTAAATTATTTTATTTTCTAATTAAGCTTTTTACTGGTTTTGTCTTTTGTTGCAGTGATTTTTATGTATTTTTTGAAGAAGTCCTTATAAAAATAGATGGTAATTAAATTTGAATTACTTTTTAGCGTCACGTTGTATGCCGCAACAGCAGGCAGGGAAAAAGGAGGGTAGGCAGAGGAAGCCTAGTGTTAAGACACTACGTTCCCCATTTTCCACTAAAACTCTGGAGGCATTGCATATTAAATAGCGGAACTCAGTGCCGCTCTTTGCCTCCATACTCCTCCATACTCTCCAGGGATTGAACCCACAAGCACACAATTGCACAATAATTGGCCTCAAAAAATATTTTATACTATAAACAAAAAAGAAACACTACTTGAATACGTTCAAATATATTTCGTGGACTACAGTTCTACAATAAAAAAGTTTACCCTTTTATTCATTCCATAAAATCCCTTCAGGAAATTCAATTGTGCATGAAATATTGTTCTGTGCCTCGAAACAAACGATATAATATAATAAGTAAAGACTATTTCTCCGAATAAATGGAGAAAATCTAGTTTGTGCACATCGTGTTATTTACTTGAGATTTGCTACGAATTATTCTCTGTCAGTGATGCCCGTGAAAATTGGGATTCACATTGTTCAGGAAATGTTGAAAGAAAACTATTTTATTATACTATGTAATAAATCCCTCTCTCAACACACAATGCCTCTAGAATTAGGGCAATAAATAAATAAATAAAGTGGCAAATGGAAGTATCCTAATGAGAACGTAATATTAGGTTCCTTCTGCCTAGTCTGAAGTAGATAGAGGGAAACTTAAATATAATATTACTTAACTTAACTTCACGCTTAATATTTAAAAACAACATGTTTAAAAAAAACTTTTGTATAAAAACACTTTTACACAATATTTTGGACAGAACATAAAGAATAGAAGTAGTAGAGAAAAAGTTTTATAACTTCATATGGGCGTGTCTTTTATGACTTCGTACTTGTGACCTGTGTTCGAGAGGTTTGCGACTTTTATGAAGCCCCGAGGGAATTTTATTATCTGATTTATTTGTTACCGATAAGTATAATTCAGTTTGAGGGAGATCGAGGCGCTGGGGCACAAGTCTGTGACTGTAAACGTCACAGGTTGTGAGTCGATTCCCACTCGAGGAAATGAAATATTAAATATTTTCATTTCTTCACTCTGATGTCGAGGCAAAGAAAATATTAAATATTTCCACCACTCAACACACACTGCCAACAGAATTCAAAGAAAAGATGGGAAGCGGAGAGTCCTAGCACTAGACTCCCTCAGCCTACCCTGCTACATGCGGAATACAACGTGAAGCTGATCAATAGATAAGTATAGTATTGTTTTAAAATTCCAATAAAAATTTTGAATATAACGATGTAAATTCTCATAGATATTGCTATGATATTTATTCATGGCCTGAAGTAATATTAATATAATAGCTTCTTCGCGGGAATCTCTGATTTAGTTCTTATTTAACGTTAGTATAAATAAAATAGTGTAATATGTAAATGACGTCGTAAATAATAAGATAGCGGTTGACGATTTTAGGGTAAATTAATATTTAAAATTTTCCCTATCTGTTCATAAAATAAATGTGGCATTTTTTTGTTTTCATCTTCTTATATCATACATAAACAAGTTTAACAATTCATAGTAACACTAATAGTAGCTAAAGTTAATAATGATGATTTGTTGTAAATAAGCAAAAAAAGTTTTAAAAAATCAGTATTAAAAAATAGTTTTTATTGCGTTCCATATATCAAAGGAAGAAACGAAGACGTTAAAAGATACCAATACAAAGTTATATATTCTCTAATTTATTTTGTACAACATTTTAAAATAAGTTCATCCACTTTAATAAGTGGTACTCACTTCTCATTGACTTGACCACTTCACTCGCACTTGACCACTTTTTTATACATAAGGAACGTAGCCTTTCATATTAAAAGAGCTAAAATTTTGTCTAAGTTTTTATTTATATTTACAGCATCCCATATCCTAAAGTTAACTTCTTAAAGCCCCTCGGGCTCGGAGTCAAAATAATGGACCTAGACAAATATTTGTATTAAATATGTTCCGTATACGAGTTCCCCTATAAGCCTGTATAAACTTTAGGCAGCTAAGTAAATATAATATATATAGGCAGCTAAGTAAATATATATATTTTCGATAGTAATAAATTTAATTTGAAATCTATTTTATTGACTTATCATAATTTGTCTAGGGGCACAAAGGTACGACTGTAACTGTCACAAGTTTTCGGTTCGATTCCCGCTCCTGGAAACGAAATATTTAATATTTTAATTTTCTCGATCTGTTAATGAAACAAAGCGAGGCGTTAAGTTCTGTCACTCAACACGCAATGCTTCCAGAATTCGATGGAAAATCGGGAACGGAAGTATCTTCACGGGAACACAATGTCTTAAGGTTTCCAGATTCCTTCTGCCTCTTCTACGTACTCGGAGGTTACACAGCTTTTTTTGATGAGGAACATATTTGTATTATTTTCATCTTAACATAACTACATATATTATATCCTATCAAAAAAATATCCTATAATAAATGAACAAATCTATGAAAAGAATATAAAATAAGAAACATATATAAAATATTATATACACATTTTATGTACTGGTAATTAAAATTGCATAATATAATTAATTAACAACAAATAAAAACATAGAAGAATTTAACCGAAAAACCAAATAATTGAATTTGGCAATACAAATTAAACAACTTGAACAAAGTTAGTATTGTTTCATATAAAACTCGGTGGGACGGAAGTAGGTAAGTAAATTTACCGCAAAACCTCGACAGATTCTTGGTAGGGACAAAACATTGTTATACGTTGTTGGAATTCAAATCAAATATCGCTCATAATTTGCTAACTTTTTCTGAGTACTCCTGAGAATTCTCCACTGCACTGTGATTGATGGAAGTAGAATATTTTTCCTTTAATTAACAGTTTCTCGCTGTATCCTGCGCGTTGCAGGGTAGGCACAAACACTGCGTTCTCCACTTTATTTAGGAGAATTTTCTAGGCACCTTATTCACATTTCTATCCCTTATAAGATAGCGAGAATCTACTTGTGCTAGTTAAGACAATCCGTTCCTTTGTGAAATACAAATATTTCTTCGTCTCTCCTTCCTAATTTTAAAATTCCCTCGAGTGGGTGTCGAATTGACAGATATTGCGTTTGTTTTCATTTACTTATCGTAGGAACTACAAGGATTTTTGTTAAAATATTCATGACAACGAAAATATATAAAAATGTATATCACAACTGAGAACAGAGGGTGACTTTTGCGTAATGCTCCTACTAGCTAGTACCAAGATAATCGACGTTCTGAACCCTTACGCTCACACAAAATTACTTGTAATAAAACCATTTTAAATCTTAAGCCAGTGTCACTTTAGCGATCCGGAACCCAAATTACATTATGTTTGGGAAGTATTCTCAAAAAAGCTAAGAGGCCTCTTAGGTGCTTCCATCCATTAGCAGGACATTAGCCATTAAATTTGATCGTATAATAAAGAAACGAAAGTAATTTACCGTAATGGCGTTTACGATAGACGCCGGGTTAACTCTTATTGCGGCTAAAACTTAAAGCTAACGTTACTATCATGTTTACTTCATTTGCATGTTAGCTTGTTTTACTATAAATATGATTATGAAAACCGTTACTTATCCCTTTGTTGCGTTCCTATAATTATTAATATTTTTATTTTATTCACAAAATATATTATATATTTAAAATCTTTTATGAATACATTTTTTTTTATTATTATAGAAAGTTTGTAATGTTTTAAACAAGCAAAAACGCAAAATTTATTTTAAAAGTTTGCGTTCATGTAAAAATCAACCAAAACATATAATTCATCTTTTTCAACCTTAAAATTGTATATAACGTTACATAGAAAAAAAATGGAACCGAAATTATACTCAAAACTCATTTCCTAGCTAAATAATCCATTTTATTGTGGGTACGTGGGATCCTTCGAAATATAGCTCCGAGCTTGTATCAAGGACGTTTGTAAAAAAACGATAATCGTTCATTGGAATTGTTATCGCGATCGGCTCGTGCGTGATGGTAGAACGATTTCACTGTAACCTACTAACTTTAAAATATCTTTTTGCACTAAAGTAAAAATTTTAGTACAATTTTTTATATATTTTTTTAGATTTTTGAAAACTCTGGGTGACAATTGTAACGGTAGGTGTGCTTTAACTCATTTCTAGAGCGGGGAAATATTTTCAATATTAAATATTTCATTTCCTCGAGTGGAAATCGAACCCACAATCTATCGCATTTGCACTAAAAACTAAAAAAAAATTAAACATTTAACTTATAAGTGAACCAGGTAAATCTTTAAAACAAATTAACAAAACAAGCAGTACTGATTTAATTTACCTTTTACTTAAATTTAAAAACATCTCAAATCCACATACATATAATATGACATAATATTTGAAAAAAATAAAACTCAAATATTAGATATTCAATATTAGCTATGAAAAATATTTTATTCGCTCCGTCGGGGTGCAAATAACGTGAAAAGGTAAGCTTCGAGCAGGGGAGTGAAGAAATCCAGACCCATTGTGAATTTTGTCACCTCAGCTATTTGGTATGGCCTATTCATACTTATTTCTATTTAATCTTTGTAATTCCTTCGATTGTCTGATACCTAATCATATCGAAGGTTATAAGACATAGTACGGTGTTAAGCTACGATAATTGTAACGTAATATAATATATATCATCACTCAGAATATTACTTAATATATATTTTTTCTATATCAGTTGCCGTAAGCTACTGCTTTAGAATGGGATACTATTTCCTATAATAGCAGAAAATGTATTCGTTTGCATTTTAAACTTTTCGTTGTTATTTTGAGAAAAAAAAAAAAATTATTTTTAAATAAAAATAAAAAGAATAAAATGATTTGAAAATTTATATATTTTATATACCCGTATTGTGTGGAAAATCTCTCTTCAATTCTATTTTCTACTCACTCGCCTATATAGGACACAATGATCATTCCACAGCAGTATTCAACGCAGTGGTTTATGTCTGCGCTATTTAATCGCCGTCGAGTCTAATTAAGAGGGACACTGGCAAATTATATTGCTTAATTTGCAAATTTAAATTTTGCTTCAAATAATTTTTGTTTAAAACAAACTCGAAAATTTCTAAGTAGTCTCTTAAGATTTTTTAATAATGTAAAAACAACAACACGAAAAAGTAACGAAGTTAGAATTCCATTTTAAATATTACTTAATTAATTAGATTATTCCAATGTATTATAGATATTTGTTGTTTATATAATGTATTTAATTATAAGTCTATGCTTATTATTAGTTATTTAATTTCCGCCAACAAATTATAATCGTAGGTCTAACACGAGTCAGCATACAAAAAAAAATGATATCATTATTTAAGTATCATATATAATTTCTATAATGATCCCTTCGTGGTGCAATGGCACAAGATTGCTGTAAATACGACGGTTGCGGGCTCAGTTCCCATTCGGAGGAACAAAATATTTCATAATTTCAGTTCTCGCTCTCCCACTCAATACACAATGGCTCAAGATTACGGTGTAAAGTGAAAATTGAAAGTGTTTTAATTGAAACGGAGTGTACCTTATAGATGCGGAATATACGATAAATATCAAAACTTTCGAATAAAACGATAATCCGAAAATAGCTCTAACATCTTTTACCTCTTAACGATTAGAAAGATAGATTTCTATTAAACGAACAAGAAAACAAAAAAAACTGGTGTGAATGTACCACAGATGCAAAATACACCACAGACCGACACATAAATAAATATAAAATAACATAATTGATGAATTTTAATTCACAAAATTTAATAATTTATTTCATTTAGTATTTTGCAAGCCATTTATTACCTCCGACAAAAGATTAAACCACTTTGATCCCTATGATTAACGATCGCGTCCAACTGATTAACTAATCACTGTCGCACTGCACTGCTCGTTTATTATATTTGCCATATTTTGATGTGACAAGTAGTTTTGTTTAATTTATTATATGAAAATAGATAATTATGTTTCACGCTGTAACCCGCATTTAGCAGGGTAGGGGGAGGAACTAGTGTCAAGATACTTCGTTTTTAATCTTGAATATAACGACTAATGAAACTCAACGACGAATTTGTCTTTCCAGAGCTGGGGTATCATCGTGATTGTAAACGGGACGGCTGTAGGTTCCCACTCGTGGGAATGAAGTATATCGTTTTCATTCCCTTACTGTGGTAACGAGACAAAGCACAGTATTGAGTTCCGCCCAGATTCCCGGTTTTCCTCTGCCTACTCTGCTAAGTGTAAGCGTGAAGCTGAACAGGGAAATGATTTATTCCCCGAGTGGGCAGTGAACACGCAATCATTCAACGATTCCGATGCAACGATTCCGTTTCATATGGAATTTGTAAGAAAGGAACTCTTGCAAATTTGAAAACTATCTATATTTACTATATTTGATTTGCTTTTGTCTAATATAGATATGAGGGTATAGCTCAATTATAAATTATTTAATGTACTGCAGTAAAAAAATGTACTAAGCTATTTTTTTCGGACTTACGGAAACCGGAGATGTTTACTCTTAAATAATTTAAATGACAAAAAGAACGTAAAATAAAAGAACTAGCGTTCGTAAGAAAAACAGTAATTTTGACAAGCAAAAACTTGGACAATAGAAGCAACGCTTTAGCCAATTAACCTCGTTCTTCTATACACAAACTTTTTTTTTTTTTATCATTATATTTTGTTATTATTTGTATTCCCATATAGTGTATGTATTTAGGAAAACAAATATAATTTATACTGTTATACATATTAAAAGCTTATTTTATAAGCTGGAGTTCAATGTAGCTTTTACATCAGCAGCATGATAAAAATTTATATATTTAAAATTATGTAATATACTATTATTACTTATTTTTGTTATTTTTTTTGTCTTATATAAGTTATATAGTATAGTATAATAACTGTATCCAGAAATTATTTATTTAACAAATATTATTTAAATCCGACATTATTTCCCAATAACTAATTCTATTTTCTACTTACGATAAACACCATAAAACTAAATATTTAATATTAGAAAAAAGTTTAATATTAATTCACATTTATGTAATCGAGTAGCTACAATATCGCGTAGAATGGTGCTACGGCGTAGCGCGAGTGTCTACGACCGGCGTTCGACGTGCACTGAGCTTTCTGGGTGGGGATGCTAGAGCTTATTTCAAATTACCTTTATTATCCTTTCTCGAGCTTGTTCTTTTTAGTATTTTATATTAATTCTTCGTGTTCTAATTTTTATTTTGGTGTCTGACCCTGACTGAACTATTTAATAAAAATATTATATTACTTTTACGTAAAGCCAGTCGTGGGGCAGTAGCGCCAAAACCAGTGCAAAACGTAACAGGTTGTGAATTCGATTCCCATTCGAGGAGACGAAAATATTTAATTTTTTTAGTGCTGGTGTTAAGGCAAAGCGTGGCGTTCAGTTTTGCCATCTTTTTGTTAACATGTATGTAACAAACTGGTATCATATTATGCTACTGAATTGAACATCATATGGAAAATATTAAATATAATTTCTTTTATATTCTTTTCTTTTATATTCTTTTTATATTCTATATTTTTTCTATATTAATGTATTTTTTTCATAATTATAAAACATATATTTTATTTAATAATATCAATAAACTGGGTAATTTCCCTAACGCGGCAACACAGTCTGGGTCGTCAGACTAGCAACAGATATCTGTTGCGCTGTCTACACGTACATAACATTTGGCAGCGGCAGTTTAGATGCCTGATCCCACTCCAATTACTATGGAATGTACGAATTAATGAAACAATTTATTATTTTCAACGGTAACATTGTACCCTTTTTATTATGGGGCTATAAGGAACATCGACAATTTAAGTGGATGTATGAGTTTTTTACGATCTATGTCACAAATGGAATGTAGGGCATGTGTGTGTGTGAATATTTTTTATCGTGCAGTAAAAAGAGAGTCTTTAAGTATAATAAGAAATACTATTATTATTAACTTGACACACATGTGCGACTGTAAACGCGGCCGATTGTTGGTTCGATTTCACTTGAGAAGAATGAAATATTCAATATTTTCATTTCATTGCACTGCTATTGAGGCAAAACGCGGTTGACTTCCGCCACTCAACTTGGCTACAGTGGTCGGCGGTCAACGGTAATGGTCTTAATGGGAACGAAGTGTTTTAACACTACGCTACCAGGTTTCCTCTACCTACTCTACCGTGCGATATACAGCGTAAAACTAAAAAATATATACATATGTAAATTTCAAAAGAAGGTTTAAAAAAAGGAAACCATTAACTTATATAGAAAATAATAAAACATAATAAAAAAGAAGCTTGCACGATTTCATAAAACGCTTATCGAGATTGTCATCTTTCTATATTCTGATATAAACATTATATAATACAAGTATACGTATTTCCGTTGTCAACTCAAATATCGTTGTTAATATTTCAGGAAGCTTAAAAGCTACGTAGACTGTCACGCGTATCTTTAAATATGTTTTTTTATTAGCAGCTTGTTTGTCATTTGGAGGATTTAGGCAAAAGTCTTCAATAAAAAAGAAAAATCGTGAATTAGGGATATGGTTTTTTTTTATATTTCTAGAAAAAACAACAATCAATTTCTAAAAAATATTAATAAGAAAATTGTATCAAAACTGATCACCACCGTCAAAATTAGGGATGAACTCTATACATTTCAGTTAAAATTATTTAAAAAATAATAAGTTCTTATTTAAGCCTTACTGAGATTTCTCAGAGTTTCAATCTGACATTACTTATAATATTAAGTTATAAATAAAATATTAAAACACTTTTTCCTTCCTCAAAATCTGAAGCTTATATTTCTTCCATAAGCCTTTTATGCTCCAATATTGGTAGACGACTTTAAAACAAGAAACACTTAATGTATGAAATGTACGTTCAAGGAAATACAACACTAAAACATCTGACTGGCAGAATAATAAATATATTTGAAATATAATCAACGAGTTTTAAATGTATTAAAAATCTACGCCCAATATAATTTTTAATATTCATTTATAAAACTATTTTTGATTTGTCATTTAAAATATGAGTGAAGATATATAAAAACAGTAAAATAATAATAAAATTGATAACTACATTTTATGTCAATATTTATTTTACGTAAACTACTATATTAAGACATTTATTGATTATTTTTGTGGACGCTTGAAATGTTAAAATAATTACATAAATAATTAACTTCAAAACATAAAAACTAAGTATAAATTAATTAAAATAGCAATACTACAAGGAGCCAGCGAAAGCAAAAAGAAAATTACCACGACACTAATTAAGGCCAGACAAGGACACAAATTTGGAAAACAGAAACTGTTACGTATTTAATACGAGTTTACGTCGCTTTTACGGGTGAACTCGTAAGTATTTTGACGCATTAAACAAATGTTTATTACTTCACCTAAATACCAACTTAAATTTCAATTGCGACATGTATATTTTAGTGGCGTGTGGCGGAGTGAGGCGACGTAAGCTTAACTCTCTCTCCTCTCGGTAGAACCTACCTTAATATATACAGGGTAAAAAATCCCTTAAATGGGTAAAGAGCTTATAGTTTTTAAGTCGGATATCTACTCGTAAACGTTCTTAATTATACAAATATAAATTTTAGTATTATGTAAACCCGACAGGTTGTGGATTCCTTTCCCACTCGAGGAAATTGATTTAATATTTTCCTTTCTTCGCTCTGGTGTCTCCAGAATTCGGCGAAAAGTTTGGAGCGGAGTGTTTTAACACTTGGTTCCCTCTATCTATCCTGCTACAAGCTGTATACAGCGTGAAGCTTAAAACAATTGAAAGCAACGCTTACCATGTTTTATAATAACATTGCATATTACAATTATTCTATATTTATAAAAATGGGTAAGTAAAATAAATATCTATCGAATAAGAAGCAATAAGATTACACTTATATAACTTAGAAAAGGAGCGAATTGTCCAGCATGACATATTATCACTAGATGTTCTTATGAAACAAGTAATAATACACCCGGGATCGAGTGACATATCAGCTAGCTATACGGCCGTAGCTAGAACACACATTAAAAGAGTGTACCTACTTAGTAAATCCCATTACTCTATCCGGCGCCGTGAAGCCTCTTGTACTGTGGCCGTAAAAATAAAAAGAAAAGGACAGTTAAAGAAAGTATCTCACCCCCCCACTCGGGGATATAGAAAGGCAAAGGCAAAGCTCGGCGTTGACTTACGCCACTCAACACAGAAAGCCTTGAGGATTCAGCGGAAGTTGTAGGAGTAAGCGTTTAAGAAACGTCTAATAAATATTTATTCTAACGTTTGACAATATCGATAAACCAAATTTTATTTAGACTTCCTAAATACATATAAAACAAAAACTAAATTATGAATTAAACGTTAATTTATGAGCAATGTAAATATATATATATATATTACCAGGCCTAAATTAGTATAAATTAGTAAGACCGTTTAATTAGTGCCATCAGTCATGTGGCAATAGGACTGGCTAATGAAACAATCTATCAATTAAACAATAGTATTCTGACAATTCCTTTATAGAATTATTATCGTATATAACTGTACTTGATAATAATTATTATTGAAGTTCTAACTAGATTTCAGCTTTCATAATTTGAAACTTATATCATGTTTATAGAAAATCTGAAAGAAAATGGGCTTTAACTCATAAACCTTGACAGTAAGACAGTTAACATTTCTGCAGATAATTTCTGTTGCTATAACAACAAATACTAAAAAATAGAATAGAGTAAACGCAACGAACGGGATTAATTGCCGTTTTTATGGATAGAATAGTATGGAAACCGTCGTGATCGAGACCGACTTGGCCGGTTTTTATTTATAAATTGTTTTTATTTAAAAAAATTTAATGGTCACTCTAGCCATCGTCTTGAGGACGAGACCACCTGCCGTTCTACACAGAGAGCTTTTTAGATCATAGCGTAATCTACAATTCAGTCATATTGTTAAGAAACTATAGATTAATTCGTCAAAATATAATTTATACAATATGTGTACAAGTTCATTAAGTAATAAGTATGCGTGCGTGCGAAATACTAATAATAATAAAATATGGCGGTAGATAGACTATTTATTTATTGTTGTTAAGATGTATTTATTATACATAATATCTATATGAGGGTCGACGTCGTGCAGAGGCACAAGTTTGCGAATGTAAGCGCGACGCTTGTGGGTTCGATTCTCATGCGATATAATGGCTCGTATTCAGGGACTCTCCGAAGGCTGATAATGAAGTTAACGATCAATGAAAATAAGCCCTTAATATAAAACTCTATGTTTTTTACGATCATTTTAATGAAAACCCCAAAAAAACAGATAATTAAAATCAAATATAACACAAAGTTCGCCTCCCACTTTTCATTAGTGTCCTCACAACAAAGTGAGATAGAAATCCGTTTATCATTAACGAATCTAACGGAACTCTCGATTTAATACAGCTTTGCAGCGAAACAAAGAAAGAAAAACGTAATTACATAAAATGACTCGAGGAATTCCATTTTCTCGTCAATATAAGCCTCCGTTATTTTTACTGGCATTAGTATTAATCACAAACGAAACAAATTACTTGTGTGATCAACATTCGTTTTGCTATTGGAAAATAAGCTATTTTAACGGTAAATAGAGTATATTTTAGCATGTTTTGGAAACAATAACCTAATTACCGTCTTATCGAATTGACAGAGGCTGTTTAAAGTTAATAGTTGAAATTGATGGTTGAAATTTATATTAAATAAAGTAAAACTTAAGTTTTTTGAAAAAAATATGTGCTTAGAATGAGTCTTATTAAGTTAAAAGTCGTTTTGGAATTTCATTATTGTTAAATACTTATATTTACAATATAGACTTAATACAATATTATATTGCGAAATACAACGTAATCAAAATCAAAATTGCGTTAGGTATATATGTAGTTCATGGCTAAAGATAAATAATCCGAGTAATATTATAAATGTCAAAATTAGTGAGGATCGATGCTTATTCCACTCTCATGCAAAGAACATAGATGAAACTTAACAGCAATATAGCTATATACAACAGGATAACACATAGACTACAATAACATAAGAATTTTCATATCCACTCAACACGCAATGCACCCAGAATGCAGAAAGTGCAAGCCACTCCCTGCCTTACCACTAGGTTCCCTCTGCCTACCCTGCTGTGAGCGGGATACAGCGTGAAACTGATTTATTTTTTAATGTAATTTTTAATAACATTCCTTCACAAAGTTATACATTTACAATAATAGTAGGGTAGTATATGCTTTTGAATATAATTGCGTATTAATAACGAAAACACTAATGGAATTTATAACTGAATATCTATGATAATTGGAGAATTCTTGGTTTATCCTTCGCATTCTGTTACGTGAAATGCTTCTCAATGGACAACAAAGACAGTGATAACGGTTAATAAAAGAACAAATTTTAAATCCTCTTTTTCCTCTTTCTGGATCATCTCTGAGAAAAACACGTGCGTCTGACAGAAACACGAAATGATTAATCTGACCTAAAAATTGTAACTTGTATATTACGTATGTGTTTATTAACAAATATCATTATTTTAAAGGTAATTCTTATTCATCGCGACGCTGTGGGTTCCATTCTCACTAGAAGGATTGAATTATTGTCATTTCTTCGCTCTAGTATGATGTTGGGTTCCGCCCCTCAACAACAGAGCGAAGAAATGTCAATATAAATTTAAACAAATATTTAATTTCCTCGAGTCGGGATCGAACCCACAGCCAGTAGCGTTTACAGTCACATACTTGTACCCCAGCGCTACGATTGGCTTCTGTAAAGATATGCTGATATGGAAGCTTAATATATTTATTTATAAACATTATTCAAGTAACTTTACTATGTATTTTCATTTCAATAGTAATTAAGTTACTACAATGTAATTTATCTGTATAATATCTCGATGGGGTGTATCGATCAAACTCTATTTTCCACTAAAAGGGTGATTATGTTAGTATCTCATGCAATGTATTGTGCGCATATGCGCAGGATTTAAACATGGCGTAGGAGCAAAAGCGTGTAACTAAAACGCGACGGTTGTGAGTTCGATCTCGCGAAACTCGGAAAGTGGCGAACGGAGTGTCTCAACACTAGGTCCTCTCTGCCTACCCTGCTATATGCGTGCGCACTGCATATACACTGAAAATGTCGAATTATAAGGCATATTATAAAGAAATTATAAGAAACATTTTAATCCATTTATAACCGACTTTTGTAAGAAAAGGAAGTTATCAATTCGACTGTATTTTTTTTTAGAAAAACAAGATTTAAAAGAAATATGAGGAAACTTCAAGGCTATTTTTACATGATTTACTAGTATTACAATACACACAATGCCTCCGAAATTCGGCGAAAAGTGGGTAACATTAGGTTCCCTCTGCCTACCCTGCTGTGTGCGGGATACAGCGTGAAGCTGATAATTATTTGAAAATATTCACAATCTCTTCCAATAACATTTGTTACATATCAATTTCGATTTCGGTAATAGACTTTATATTAGGACAATAAAGTAAATGAGCACAATAAACGCATTCCATCGTACATTTTCTTTTTATTGGTTTTCTAGCTTCAAAGGTTAAGACATATTGTAGATGACACAAAGAGTAATAAGAAAACTTTTTTAGAAAGAATATAGTTATTGTTATTATTAGTAGGTATTTTACTATAGTTATAATAAAATCGTAAATTATCGGTGTCGGTATATAGAGGATATATCAGAAAAAAAAATATTTAACAATGGAGGGAACCTAAAACAATGATTCTTAAAATGTTTGTATCTTTGTCTGATCTCAGAAACGACTAAACTAATCTAAAGGAAGTTGGTGTGTTATCTTTGAACTGCTAATATTATTAGAACACCACAAAAATCTAGCTTAGTAAATAAATAATTGTACAGTTTAAGCGGGCGAAGGGTAGAATGAATTAAATTTCTAAAACTGTAAATCTCATTTCCTCATTTTATGAAATATTGCATAAAAAAATTCTTTACATTTCTCGTACATTTACTTATTTTAAACTGTAATTTAAAATTAATTTAATGTTTGTCCTGAAATGATACATTCCAAGCACAAGTTCAAGTGACAGCTGGTTGCACTTGCGCTCCTATTGCTTCTATAAATTGAAAAACTTTCAGAATCTTAACATGAAATTAAATAATTAAATAATTGGATGATAATTTTTAAACGGAAGTAAGAATAAAGTGAAAGCTGCCATATTTTTTCCATTTTCTGTTTTATAGAAACATTACACTAACTAGATATAATTTTTTATTTATACAAAATATAAAAAGCTCATTTCGCTTTGATCTAGTGGTTTACTTGATGAAAATAAAAAAAATAAAAAAGACAAATTAAGTTGAGGCCAGTCGTGGCGCATGTAACTGTAAACGCAACAGGTTATGAGTTCGATTGCCACGCAAAGAAATGAAATATTTAATTATTCCATTTCTTTCCTCTGGTGTTGAGGAAAACGCAATGCCTTCAGAATTTGGTGAAAAATGGGGAATGTGTTTTAATGGGAACGGAGTGTCTTAACCTTGTATTTCAAGTTCCCTCTGCCTACCCTACTAATGCGAGATACAGCGTGAAGCTTTTAAAACAAACACTAATTACTAGCTATACTTAAGTAATATGTCGCCTATTTTTTATAAATTGAATGAAAAATCAACTAGCTAGCATGTACACCTCTTAAACGTTTCAATTCCCATTACGCTGAGTTTTATCGACATCAATCAGTTCCACGTGATCGATTCAAATCAGTCTACTTTTTGCGACAAATAAACGAACGCTCTTTACTTTCTCGTGTAAAGTACTTGGAGAATATAAAGAAAATTTTCTATAATATACGTTTTTAGTTGGAAAATATACTAACTACTAGGTTGAGAGAGCCACATTTTTTTAGATTCAATTTATGTCCTAAGCCTTATTTTAAGAAATGAGGTTGCCCACATTCCGCCAAATTTTCGAGGTATTGCGTGTTCAGTGGCGGAACTCAAGCCGTAATAAGGGCTATCATGGCGTTCGATTATCGCTCGAGGAAATTAAATATTATTAATTTCATTTCTTTCCTCTTGTACGAGGCAAAGCGCGCCGTTGAGTTCTGCCACTCGACGTGCAATATCTTCAGAATTCACCATAAAGTGGGCACGGAAGCATCTTATCTGGAACTAACAAAATATAATTGACAAATAAATATAAACGTGAAAATTACATATTTCAATTTAAAATATATTACCCAATTCCAAATTCCCCATAATCCAATAGAATCGCAATATCGAGGCTCTAAAAAATGACCACCATGAAAATAATTTATTGAAGGAATCCCAAACATTTCTTTGAATTTATACCCGACGCGACTGACAGAACATAAAAGTTCCAAAGGCGGTAGTATTATTTAGTTCTAAGCAATATAAATTCAAGTCGTGTCTTAGAAGCAATATATGGCTAGGCCTTGATTAGAACCCGCGGCCTCGCCCCTTCATAAATATGTCGTCAGGGGAAATGCGGGACTAAATGAAGTTGAAATTAAACATTGATGTTCAATGTTGTCATATAAAATTCTAAGCGCCTATTGCGTTTGAGATATAATATTCTTTTGATGGATGTGTTATGAATTTTGATGTTTGTATATAAAGTTGACATATCTATATTTATTATATTCTTCGGTAAAATCTATATATTATATTGCAGCTCCTGGAAATGGTGTCTTAATGAGCACGGACTGTCTTAGGTTCCCTCGCTACCGAGCTATTTGCGGGATACAGAATAAAACTAAACAATATACTAATTAGGAATGAAGGATATTACTACAATAGAGGGATACAACAAACCAGAGATTCAGAGGTTCCTAGAAATAATATAAGAAATAAATTTCCTTCGCATTGTTTTTTGTATATTTATAAATAATATACATTTATCGTATTTTTTTGGGATAGCCGTGTGAATTATTTATAAATGAGATCATTATTAGGTGCTATACTATTAAGACTCATACTCGAAGCTGGGCGGAGGGGCATTTCGATTCCCATTCGAGGAAATGTAACCGCTACACATGCTTCTCAAAGTATAACATACGAAAGACTACTTAAAACTGGGTTCTGATTTTACAATTAGTTTGCTTGCATTTCATATAAGTTTTGTTTCATTTTAACATAACCTAAGAAAGTTGTAGGTACAAAGTTAGACTTCTCAAACTTTGTAACTTAGGTACTAGATATTAAATAAACTAGAAAACATATTCTACTTGAAGTATCAGTTTTACTAGCCCCCCGTAGAGAGAAAAAAATATACAGAATCTAGAGTTAAGTAATTTCGAGACATTCTATGCTGGGCTGCCGAAACTAACGTCGCATCACGTCTTATTATAATATGAAAATTATTATAAATATAAAGATTCCCAAAGTAGAGAACGAATCTACGACCATCACTTGTCGTCCAGCGGTAACCAGCAACTGCCCCGATGGTCCATGATAGCCAATAATGCTATCTAATACTTTAAAAGTATATATGTCTTTTAATATGTAAACCATTACATATGTATGTCTCAACCAAAATGAAGTGAACCACAGCTCGCAACTAGCCTGATATGAATTTTCGAAGTAGTTGCTTTACAAGTATAAAACGAAACGCGGTCAGCATGAACTCGTATATATAAAGTTTATGATAGATACGTAACTTTATACCACTCTTAATTTTTTATAGAAAAAATATATTCCGTAATTTTACTTTGCTTAAGATTCTATTTTCATTATTAGTAGATAATATCTAAGCTATTATTACACAGAGAGAGAGAGAGAGAGAGAGAGAGAGCAGAGATACATGGGTCAGATAAAACATGTATATTTTTATAATATTGGTATCCCATTGAATTTTGGATAAAACGATATGACTGTTCCTGAAATCAAAATCGTCTAATGTCAATTTGAGGCAAACTTGTTTCCTTTTAGAAGACGATTTAAAATTGTATGATTTATTGTTATATACTTTTTTTGGCGATGCTATCATATACTGTAACATTTGCTGAATGACATTGACCAACTCCGTGTTTTGTCTTTACACTTTTCCTTTGTATGTGTTTGTAAGTTCAGTTTTAGAGTAGATGGTCTCTAACAACGAGGTCTCTATAAAATAATCACTTTTTGATTACCATGACCAAAGAGAAGTACGAACGAAACAAAAACTAATTTTTCTACTTATTATAAATTTGTACTTATTATAGATTAAGAGTGAGGGGTTAGGTTCGCTAAAAGGCAAAAAAAAGATTCAAATTTAAATAAACCTTTTATTGGTTTACTTATTCTCCAGCTACCAAACACCTATCCACAAGAACGCATCTCAAAATTCTTCAATTCAATTAAATTACAATTTATACTATAAATATTATACACAGGATTACAAGGAATAAAATTCAATCTAAAAGGAATAATTTACTTCGAAATTTGGCAAATGTGAGGTTTATTTGAAAATAATTGTTTTGGTGTTACCACTGGGGACAAAATTACATATATTTTTTTATAAATGTTGCCAAAAATCTAAGAATATTCCTTCATATACATACTAAAAAGACCAATTATTGAGCAGTAAAAATAAATAATAGAATAAAACTACTTAACAAAATTACGGAATTTATGAATTTATTAATTACAATAGTAAATATTTCAAGTCATGACATTATCATTATATCAAGTAAAATTTTCCAGACACATTTTGTGTTATCAAGACTTTCTACCATAATGGATATACTTATAATGTGTTTTTCTTCAATATTTAAAATACAAATAGTTTACTGATTATTACAATATTTAATATGTGCATTATTTTAAATTTCAGCTATATAAATTATTATTATATAGACAAGCAATAATTAAAAAATATATCTATTGTTAATGAACGCATGTGTCCTTTACTGTTAACAACAATATTCATTATGCATATACATAAATGTCGGGCCAATTTTAATAAAGTTTAAGAATTTTATCAAATATCTTAAGAATGTTGCCATTAATTTTTGTTCAATTGTACAATGCGGGACGGATGTATCGCATGAAAAGCATGTAGATTCTATTAAATTTCAAATTATTATTGAAATACTATTTCACAACAGTTTGATAATATATAATCAATTAATGAAATACGTGATGCTATCTCTGTTTATTTTATTACAATTTAAAAAAGACTAGCCATCTATATAATTATAATATCAACACTTTAAGAAAGATTAATTAACTTTAAGTAATTAAAGTAAAAATTACAAAATTGGAATAATATATTTGTTTCGTATATTAAAAATTCAACTTTCTATAAAAAACATCTTCATTTACATCAATGTTTGCAAGAAAACTCAAGAATAAATATTTTTTTTTTTTTAAAGACTCGACGGCAAAGTAAGTATTACTATTTATAAAAGGCATTTTAAAAATATTATAGATACAAGGAAAGTTTTAGGAAAAAAATTAACAATATATATTATGTAAGTGTAATCATCAAATATAACTTCACGCTCTATCCCGCATATATTGGGGTACACAGAGAGAATCTAATGTTAAGACACTCCGTTCCACAAGGAATGTCAAATCTCGAATTTGAATGCGTGTTGAGTGGGAGAACGCAACGCCGTGCTTTGTCTGTACTGAAAATCAAAATAACTCATTCCCCCGAGTGGGAATCGAACAAGCAACAGTCGTGTCTACAGTCAGTATCTGTGCCGCTACACCACATCGGCTTTTGTAAATCTTTAGCCCTATACTGCTAAAGCGCATATATGGACATAATTACAATTTAAAACAATTTTTATTTTGTAATTATATATTTCATATTATAAAGATTTTATTTAAAAATCTGTCCAAACTTCTCACTGACTGTCTTTTGCATTTTGCAAATTTTATTGGTTTTTTTAAAATAAATTTTGTCTTAGAAATAAGATATAATAAGAATTATTAAAATATTGTAATTTTTAATCTATAGACTAAGTGGGATTTAAAATTTTACAAATAGTGTGCGAATACAATACGTAATCCAATAAAAAATATAACACTTGTGAATGTTGCCATATTTTTTAATACACCAAAATATACACTAAATATTTTTTTTTACAATATTCTTAATAATTAATTATATTATCGAAAATTACTAATAAAACTATGGAACATATTTTCAAGTAGAAGCGCTATTTCAGTGTAAAAATAATAATAATAAAAAAAACAAAAACATATTAACAATATTTTATATTGCATTAAAAAATCAATCTTGAAATCGTTATCACATTTTTAATTATACACCAAAAAAAAATTTTTAAGCCATATTAAAATAAATGTCCTATCTTATTCTAAGCTAATTTCACACGTTGAGCCAATATGAGATATTAAAGACCGTTTTTGGTCAATACTTGTGGCTAATATTATTAGTGTAGATATTAAAAACCATAGCGGCCAATAATTTACCGAAGTTGGTTTGTTGGATCAACATGGAAGTAACACAGACTATAATATTCCATATAGAAAGGTAGTTTAATCGATTTTGAGTAAAATATCGATGTTTAGTGTGAATTCAAGAGTTTGGATATTTACATAGTCTTAATGATATTTATTAATACCTGTCCAAACAAATCCATTATATAAAAAAAACATCTAAAGTAATAATTATGTTTACTGGGTTATGGCAAAAGTCCTGGATTCAATTCAAATTTTGGTACCAATAGTTTAGTTATAAGTTATAGATATTTATTTGTCGAATGATATTTAAATTACCTACCAATATATCTATAATAGTACAATTCCGCCTAGCTTCGCGTCCACATCGAAATATATTTTATATGTACATCCCTTCTATTTTGTAGAGGAACCTAGTGACAAAACACTCCAACCTCTTTATATATATTTTAGAAATGTAACAACTTGCAATGGCGGAATGAAATATACACAAGATAATGTGTATATTTATATACCACACCGAATAAACATTTCTTTTTGTACCTTTGCGCTCTATTCATCATATAGCAGGGTCGGTAGAAGGAACCTAGTTCAGACCCTCCGTTGCCCACGCACCATACAATTTTCGAGACATTGCCCAACCCATTAACGCCCAGCGTTGTCTTGCTATCAGATGGAGAAATCGATAATAATGATTTCGCCTAAACGGGAATCGTTTCTACAATTACCGCACTACTGCTGAGCAACGACCACTTTCTTTATAAACAAAGATAAATAAACAATCATTCGCCTTTCAAATACAATTTGAACAAGCCCTTAAACCTGCAATATGACATACGAACTTGACCCCAACTTCGAAGTCATAAATTAAAATTACCAAAAAAACTACCTTTCTGTACTAGAATAAATAGCACAATAATTATCACATATATTAAAAGACAAATCTAATTTAGCTGGAAACCTGTTTGTGTCGCCGATGGTCATAGTTGACGAGCCTCTGTCCCACTAAATACTTGTCGTTCTTTATGTGCTCGTATAGCTTGCGGAATTGGCGTATCTGTGGAAATATTAAATAATAGGTATTGAGATTTATTTGTTCAAATGCGGAAATAAATTAACTTTGAAATTGATAATACAATTTCCAAATTAGGATACTTTAGTGTCCGTATTTTTACTATATACTACTCTTCTATATATATTACTATCCTTCCTCCTGGCATTAATCCCGGCTATTACCAGGGTCTGCCCTCCTACTCAACCTACTCTACTTTGGACGGTCTTTTGCGTCCTCGGTGGTTAGACCATTGGCTCTCATGTCCTGCATCTCGACATCCAACTTTATCTTCTATATATATTACTATATATAATGTAATATAAAATAACTGTTGTACATAATATTAATCCATGTCACATTTTTCAGATCCAAGAGCATAAAATTGTCTTCTGCTTATCGTCGCCCCTTGAAATAGTCAAAATCTGCTGCTCATTTTCGCTCCGCGAAGAAGCCCTTGCCTTGCTTGCTTTTTCGCCCCTTGTTAAACACAAGTTTGCCAAAGTGGGGAACGAAGTGTCTTAACACTAGCTACAATTTGCCAACCCTGCTGTGTGCGATATACATTGTGACGGGGAGGGATCCTGAAACGAAGTCATTACCACTAGTAGAGCTATTAGATTTCTTTCTAAAATTTCCATATATTTTAGACATGCGCCAGGTTGTTCATTTGTTTGGCGGGTGGGCGACGGATACAGCGTGAAGCTGAATTAATTAAATTCATTAACTTTGTCCTGAGTAGTACATACCTGGAACAGCAGCAGCGCGGCGAGCAGTGCCAGTAGCAGCAGTGCGGGGTAGACGCGGCGCGCTAGCAAGTTGCGCTGCTGAGCGCCGAGCAGCGCTGGCGCGGCGCTGTGCGCCACCACGTACGGCACCGCCAGCGCCAGGCCCAGCCACCGCACCAGCGGCGCGGCTACCGATTGGAGGATGAATCTGGACGGGAGAGTGTTATATTTTAGTTATTTGGCAGGATTTAGCCTCTGATACGTAAGGTTTTCGAGAAAATTGTACTAAAGAGGTTAAAGCATTTAATCCCTAATGTCAAAACTTTATACACTCCACATTTAATCTTAAAAAATAGATAAAAATAAAAAAATCAATATCAATACTCACTTCAAATCCATTTCCCGTATACCATCTCGATAAGCTTTTTCAATAGCCCGTCGCATGCTCCAGTCCGGACCCATCATGGTGAGAGCGCACACTATCTTCGTGTACAGCACTCCGAGAGCCCAGTCCTGCCACACGAACAACACCGGGGACTGTTCCAGAGGTACCCGTAGCGGAATTACCAGCACCTGGTTAAAAATAAAAAAAAATAAAAAATTAACTTCATATATTAAGACACTGTGACATTGTATTCATTCATGTTATGCATGCATTCAACCATAACGGGGAAATGAAAATACTAAATAATTCATTGATGTCACGATGACTCTATCTGGAGGTTTATTTAGATGATCTATAAAAATTTTCATTGACTAAGAAGAGTCGCCAACAAATGTAGTTGCTCTTTTCAATATCAATGTTGCAATGTAATTATTACATAGAGTGATAGCTATTTTGCATGTAATTTAATTAGGTTTACTAAATAGGCTTAAGTTATTAATATTGTAAGTATTGCAAACAATAAAAAACTTACCAATTCCAACAACAATCCAAACATTAAGGGCACCAGACCTAGTAGCGCTAGGGCCGCTAAGGCAGCCCTGGCCGCCCTGCGCGTCCACAGCGCCGCCCTAGCGAGTAGAGCAGCCCTGCCGCCTCGAGCCCACCCCGCGGCTAGGGCGCCACCTCGGCCGGCTGCCCAGCATACGTACATGCCTAAAATAAAAAGATTAACAAATCTTGTCACAAATTTCACTCCATTAGAACAACATTGAACACTCTTGGCCACTAGAACGGACAAATTTTCACACGCTTTTTTAAATGTTTTGTTGCCACAACATTAATAATAAGACCTTAGTTTGATGTGTATGTGTGTGTAAATTATTTTCTTACTTATTAAACATTTAGAGTATAGATATAAGATCATAGCATGCATACACATAAAATAAAATCTTATTTTTTTCCTGATATTACAGTTATATATATGGAAAGTTGTCTGTTTATCTTATTAATATAAAGAAATAAAAATAAGGAAACAGATTGTATATCTGTTTCCTTATTTCTAGTTACCAATAATATTTAAAAGTATTTGGTATTGAGGCCAGTGGTAGAACAGCATGTGACTGTAAAGATGACACATTATATGTCCCACTCGAGGAAATTTAATTACTTAAAATTTACATTTTGTGGCTCTGGTAACAAGGCTAAGCGTAGCGTTGAGTTTCACCACTAACACGCTATACCTCAAAAACTCGGCGGAAAGTAGGGAACGGAAATGTTTTAATGGGAAACAGAGTGTCCCAACACTAGGTTTCTAGATTCCTCGTGCCTACCCTGCTATGTGCGGGATATAGCGTCAACCTAAAAATAGTGTATTATAAAAATATCAACACTAACCACACGCCGCTGTATAAAGCTCGTGCACACCGTCGGAAGCTTTTGGCAGCCAGACCGCCATTACTTTACGACCTATGGCCACTGGTATTATCTGAAAAAATAAAAAAAATATAATGTCTTTTAAATATAAAGTACACGTATTTGATCGTACTCGCGATAATTATGGGTTCGATTTTCACTCAAGAAAAAGTTTATAAAATATCTTTGCAAACAATCGTCTTGAAAATTAAGCGGTATGACGAAAGTGTTTTAACATTAAATGTCCTCTGCCTATCCTGCTATATGCGAGCTAGTGCGTGATGCCGACAAGGAGATCCAAAATACTTACCAAAGTCAAAGCACTAGCCATGATTAGGGATATCGACACAAGCGCCAATAACGCAGCTAAACGCAACGGGAACCACGACACACGCGCGTATGGCTCGAAGCCAGCGGGTCCATCGCGCCATATTAAAGCCTGGAAGATTATTTTATTTATAAAGGCAAATAAATATTGACATATTATATAGGTTGTGCAGTCTAGATATAGACAATAACGTCTATGCCTTTCAAATAATAACAGATATGATTAATCGTTTATCTCTTTAATTTCATATTTGTCTAACAAGAGTCCTATATTAGGTTCAATAGAGGACTTTTACTCACAAGCATCAGTTCTAATATAACTTCTAGTATAATCTAACAAAGTCATAGAAATATTTAATTAATTAAAGTAATACAGTCATAAAATAACTGATTCTATGAAAAACTAGGGCTACCAAGACATAAGCAATCCTCGCACGATTCTCGTCTTTCAACTAGGTACAGTACGATTTCTTCTCTCTATACATAAAAACTTTTCCCAGCAAATACGATGAAAGGGATTTAACGACAAATACAAGTTCCATACTCACCCTATGAGCAGCACCAAGTTGATGAGGCGGATGCGGAGGAGGATTAGGTTCATTATCTCTTGAAGCTTCTCCCAGCAAATAAGACCGGAGGCCTAGGGCTCCAGCGGCACAGGAACACCACGCTCGGAGCCCCGCCTTCAACCACGTCCGCGTATGAGATTGTTCGAGAAGCGCCGGCAGGATCACCTGGAGAGCAATCTATACGTATATTCATATGGTTAAGAAGATAAAGTGGTATGGATGGAATGTATGATTAATAAGTGGGGGGAATGGAGAAAATTGGTTAGTACAAAATGAACTATGTTAGTATTATTAGTTTCATTTACTTTGAATCAAACTGCAATGGAGATGATAAATTGTCGTATGTTTTTTTAAAATATTTTAAGTATTTCAAAGATGTATCACAATGTCATTGGATATGTAATTAATCATCAATCATATATGTGGTTAAAATAATATACACAGAAACATTGTATTTATTTTAATTTACGTATTAAAAAGTTAAAGCCGAGTGCATAGTTTTTTAGTTATTAAAACGTAATAAAAAAAGAGTAGTATCATATGAAATATAAGTTACAATAATACATTTAAACATTGATTTAGTTTAAATAAAAGCTTTGATAAAATCATTTACAATCGTCTTATGTATAAACTATTAAGTAATTGTATAAAATTGTCACAAGGCCACATGTAGGTACGTGACCAATATACAACAAACATTGCTGGTCTAGATGAAATGAGATGAGGAGTCGCACCTTCAATATAAAAATAGCCTGATTGATTTCCTTTGAAATCGACATCTTATAAGATCTAAGCCTCTCATAATTGGGAAGGTACTTTACTAAAACAGCAAAATAATTATTGTGAAATATATTCTTATAAAAGAAAATTGTATAACTCAAGAGATAAGACGAAAGCTTATTTTAATAATAAAAAGTTATACAAAATATACAATTCTCATGTTTTGCATTAATGTTTTTAGTCCATATGGAAAAAGTTATTTTCTAAGAAATAATTTCCATAGTGTAAAATTAAAATTCTCTCTCTGGTGATCTTAGTGTAAGGTCAGCGGGCAGAGGTACCAGAACTAATGGTACAACATATTTCATGCCTTATATATTTTCTATTTTTTTTACTACGATGCTATTAATAGTTCTTATTGAAACGTCGTTTATGGCACACAGCTTCTTGGCTATAGTTATAGTTATATAGTTATAGAGCTATAGTTGCAAAATAGCAGTCGGCTAAAACAGGACGCTAAAGCCAAAGTAATGCTAACTTAGTGATAACAGTATAAAAATAACACAATAACCGTTTGTTTATGTAAACACATTATGCAATCGTTGAGACTTACGTGTGACGTATGTATTTTAATTATGTAATTTACAAGTAGAAATATGAAAGTTGAACCCACGGACGACTGCTCTAATATTTATAAATGTTAATAACGTTCCTGTGATTTTAAAACATCTATTTTTTTTAAGCTTTATATTGAATAATTGAATTGAATTGAATATAAGATTTGGTATAAGAACTTCAAGGAAAACAATGCTTGAAAACAAAAAAGAATATAGTTTTTTTATCGTTACGTCGCAATTAGGACAGGTCTACAAAAATGGCTGCAGATTAAATTTCTACTTCGCGGAAAATAATATATTTTTAATTAATATTTACATTCCGTTGATCTAATTAAACCAAGTGTAGCGTCAATTGCGCCACAAATAAAATTATCGTCCACCGTATTTAATTGTAAAACGATTTATTTAATTAATATAAAATCAAATAAATGGAACGTAAAGAAAGCAATCTAAATTGTAGTCTTAATCTAACCTTCTTCTTGCTATCTGAAACCTTCAATACTGACTAGCGTAACCTAACACCGGAATTTATCTTAATCAGACCGTATCATCTATGTAACACTAACTTCTTCATATAATATTTAAATACTTTTAAGAAACTTTAAAACTTTTACTTACTTGTAAAAGCAGTAATTCCAAGCTCAATTCATTTACTGGTGCCTCTGCATGTACTGTAACTGCGTATGGCAAGAAACCAGGTAGAACGTATTTGATCACTCGTATTGGCAGCCACAGCATAAATAAGACAGCGGTACCAAATACCATGGCGGAAACGACGACGCGACGGATATGCGACCACACCGAGTGGTGGATCATTTCCTGAAATTAATGTTATTATATATAATAAATAAGTATATATAAATGTAATAAAGAAACAATAATAAAAAAAATCACGCTGTAACCCGCATATAGCAGGTTAGAATAAGGTAGGAAGAACCTGGTGTTAAAACACTACGTTCGAGACACTGACTGTGAACTAACGTAATTGCCCTGAGCAAGATGAAAATTATTTGGTGCCCTGAGGTTTTGAACCTGGTATTTAAACACTGCATTTCCGTTTCCGGAAAAGAAAATAATTAGTGAGAATTGAACCCACAGTAATCGCGTATACATCTAAGTCAGAAGTATTTATGACTTTTTAATAAGTCCTAACATAATGTAACAATTATAAATATAGAATCGGTAATCCAATAAAAAAAAAACAATATAAAGAACAGACCACAACGTCAGCTTAGCATATTATAATATGCTAATTAACCTAGGAATATTAGTTTACATAATTATACAATTAAATGAACAAGGATAAAGTTTGGTATAAAAAGTATTACATTTCTTCATATTATTATTTAAGTATAAATTAAAATACAAAAACGGGTAAGTATTTTTTATTTGGAACTCATGACTGTTCTATTTGGTTCTGTATTAGAAAATAATAAAAATCGATATAGAGGTGTAGTAAGGCAGCGCGTGAGCGCCTGCGGTGGCTGTAGGTTCGATATCTGTTCAGGGGAATGAGTTGTGTTTATTTTCTTGCTCTGCCTCTGGGGAAAGCAAAGCGCGGCGTTGAGTTTCACAATTCAACACGCAACGTCTTCTTCTACCTACCTAAATATATATCAAATATGTGTAAAATGAAAAAAGTTAGAATTAAAAAAAACTTCATCTTCTACTTAAAAATCAAATCCATGATCCCTTGTCCATTCATCCATGATCCATATGTTGACATTACTTATACATTTTTACAAATAAATTTTAAGATAAGAATTAACTTGAGAGTTTTCTAATAAAATATTTCAACAACGCATGAAGATTAAATTAGACTATTACAATATTTTGATAATTCATTTTGATACAATTAATATAAGATAGAAAAATAAAAATATGACAAATATGCGCAGGCATCTGCAGCTAACTGCAAGGCGACCACGACTCGTCGTCCGTATTATATTTTGCTTTAACTACGATATTTCATCTCACTCACGCTTCTCATTAGTTAATATAATAGCAAAAAATGGGTCATGTCGATCGTTATCGTTCTGAATGTTTCAGTGTTTGAACGATAAATTAATAAATTTTATTTTTATTATAACGCATTTCTAATAGGCAGGGGGGGAATAAGTTACTATTTAATATTTCACATCTATACACTATGATTCTAAACACGGTGATTCTAAAGCCACGCTTTATCTAACTCGATAGATAAAAATATTTAATAAATAAAAACATTTCCCTTGACATTTTAACCCAATTACATATATCAATTACTCCACCACATCATCTAAATATTAATTTTATAAAATTTGCCTTATTCGTTATAATATGGCGCCTTTATTTCCTTAAAGGTAAAATAACCAAAAATCATAATTTGATGTAATTCTAAGATTTAAATATATGCTTCAATAAAATACATAAGAAATTTTTAAATATATATGAAACTTGACCACATATGGTGTACATTAATTAATTGGTATTTTTTCCCAATTAATGAATAAATCAACAAAAGTAACATTATATGGTAATAGTACACATTCCAATCAAAATGTGCATATTTTGATATATAAAACTTATTTGCTTTGCAAATCTTAAACTCTTTACAATGGATATAATCAAACTAGAAGGAAATAAAAATAATTAATGGCAATGTATATATTCAATTGTAATTACTTTTTCAAATAAATTTCCATTATTGTTATTGTTACTAAGTGGAACTTCCAAATTTCTAAATATTAAAAAGTTATTTATAAGAATAATTAATAAAACTGGACAGGAAACTACTTTTTCTACAATTTAACAAGTATTCTATTTTGTAAACTTAAATTGCTGAATAATTATTTTAAATATTTATTAATTAAACCTGTTTCAAATTAAAACCCATATTTATCCGAGTTACAAATCATTATTAATAATTAACAAAAAAGAAATTTCAAGTATAATTTTTAAAAAGGTGCGTCACATTCTTTTGTTTATTTTACGAGTATATACATAAATTTATCACTTACTTGTACAGGACTAAAGTCAGGATCATTCAAGTTCTTCAAAAACCAAAGCACACCGGGCCTCAGCACTTCTCTTAGTAACAGTATGAAAGATGCAAAGTAGTACACATAAACCATTCCAACGAGCCAATGTATGAACATTAGAGTCCAAGGAGCAGCATGAAGGCTAGTTTCTCTGTCTTTGAGAGTGGCGTCGAACATCGCTAAGGAACATAAATCTAGCCACCATCCGCATACTAGTGGTATTACGCCAATCTAAAATTGTAAATATTCTATGATGTTTTGTTTAACATAATATTATTTTTAAAAAATATTTATTTTAATTCATGTAATAGAAAATAACATTATTAAGCTATTATGATTATTTTTAAAATCAGTCAGGAATAAACTAATATATTCTTTTGTTGTTGAAAAAAAAACATCATTTATTCTACATAGGGGGGAATGCTGACAAAACCTACTATTCTTTATAAGCAAGACAATTTTCTACTTTTCACACAAATTTAAGAGATTGAGTGTTGAATGGTAGAAATCAACCCAAAATCCCAAGTTATTTTTTAAGTAATTGATTTTATAAATATTCTCTGGATTCCTTACTTATGACATATATGCCTCCATTAAGACATATGACAATATATGACAATACTAACTTTAAAAAATTATAGATATTTAAAACTAATTATAAACTGATAGGCATTATCTCTAAAATATATACAAAAAACATATAGCAAATTAAAAAAATATATATATTTTAGTACAGTTGTACTAAGAATGTCTTTTTTTACTGATAACTTTATTGTGTAAGTTCGTTAATCTCTCAAGTTATAAATTGTAGATAGAATATTTTTTTATGATAATAATTTATTCATTTGTATTAAATTAAAAATATTCTTGATTTCAAAAAAATTTTCTTAGGGAAAAAATCATAACATTTTCTGTGTGGATTTGTTGAAGAATAAAATACATACCATTAAAATAATGTTCATTGTTTTTACCTATCAACACAAAGTCCAGCCAAAATAGTTGCTACTATATTACTAATGTCAATCTTTTAAAATATAATATTTAAGTTCCAGAACAGTAATTAAAGAAATAAATTACCTACTGATATCAGTTTTCCATATAAATTATAACTATAATTAAACAGTTTTATTTAGCTTATAAACTTACCTCAACTACAGACAAAAGTGCTACTTTCACAACAACATAGCTGAACCCTGCTGCTTTCTTTGCACTTCGAAATCTTAATAGAGATGCTAATCCATGAAATATTGCTAAAACTGCCCCAACAAGGACATAGCCAGCCAAAGCCATCAGAAGACCAGCAAAAGGACCATCCACAGTCAACCCTGCTCCTGCAGCACACAACTTGCCTATATGATACGGGCAGAATGCAAACACAACTATAAACAATGTGTTAAGAGACACCACCCAGAACACATGTTCCAAAAACACCATAGATCCATCGAGGCCAAGTAATCGAGCCCATGTTAGTTCTTCAGCAGCAGCTCGGTCCCATTCCATTGGATTCCAGTTACCTTCATCACCAACTAAGGGATCATCCCCATTTTCACCATTAGGCTCATCTCTAGCACCACCATCATCGCCTGCACCTTCATTGACATGGTCATTGTTATTATCCTGCAAGGGAATGTCCTCCGGCATTGGAGGTGGTAAATCTCTTTCCATCCAATCGGGACCTCCACCATGCATAATCTGTTCCTTTAGCCACACCAATCCAATGAAAGAAAAGAGGGTGCATGTAACCACAAAACATCCCGAAAACACATCCTTGGCAAGATTTTCTGCAGACACAATATCAAAAGGCAATGATATTACTGGATCTAAAGAACCTGAGAATAAGCAGCGATACGTTCTACAGGCCGTTAAAGGTACAATTCCAAGCCAGGCCAGGGCAACTAAAGTATAGTGCAACCAGTCTTTAACAGCTGATGCCACTGACGTTACTAAGCCTCCGACCACATCACGAATGGGTAATCTTCGAGGCATATCCGGCGAATAAATCGGCATAAACGAGAATCGGTGTCCACATAACTCGCATATTTCTTTCCGTGAGTACCGCATCCACTGTACGAGACATTCTTGGTGAATCCATTTTATGGAGCCTGTGCATATGCAAGGGTGAAACAGAGGCCGGTCTGACGTAGCCTCTGATCTGCAAAACCTGCAGAAGTCCGCACCGGACGAGTCCGAGTCCATCATTGTTCACGATCCAGTTTGTCAGCTTGATTATGCGATCTGCGGAAGTTGACGTATTGTATTAATTGCGATATATTTTGCATAAATACAACGTTCAACTGACAGATATTCTATTAACACCAACAGTAGTATGTTTGATAAGCACTTAATTGTATAACAACGAAGAATTTCTTTTGATAAAATCGAGATTTCACTGTGATATCTAATAACTATTTGTTTGTTAACCGCACAGAAAAGTGTGGTGTGACCAGTTTCACCTTTTCTAATTTATTGCAAAATACTATTGTATCTACGTTTCTTTTTTATTGCCAGTAGTGAAATTATTTGCATTTTAATTACAATGTAAAATCCGTACGGTAATATTAAGCTTTAAATTATACAATTAATTGAAATGTTAGTAAAAAATAATTTGTCTTACATTTTATTATATATAACAGAAATGTTTATAAGATCAGAAAAAATACAATACCTAAATTTGACGATTACTAAATTAATAATATTTTAGATAAACACAAAATACCGTCCACGCTCAAGCAGCTGTATTTATTATGGTAGCCTTTTTAAAAATTTTAAAAATAATAATTAAAAATGAACGTAATCTTTTTTCAGGGTTAAAATTTTCTGTCACTCGTAATCGGTAAAACTGAAATGTCAAATAGTTGACAATTTGACATTGAATATATCGTTAAAATGATTTACGTGGTTATTTATAAATAAAATTTATATTTTCTATTTTAATATAATAAGCGTAGTAAATCAAGGTAAATAGTATTTACATATTTTTTATATTATCAATCAACATACTTTACATATATCTTTATATGTTGATAATAAAATACATGTATACATAAAACTACTATGTTAATTTTATAAATCATATCAGCAAATTAAGAATATTTTATGGTACTTTAAATAAGTAGCTGTCTTTAAATTTATAAATACATATGTCTAATTACATTATTTTAATTTTAGAAAGAGATGATAATATAAAAACACATTTAAAATATTCACAAAATGAATTCATCTAAGGAAACGCATATCCAAATTGACGAGTCCACAACCCAGTCTCAAAACAATGGCCAAAATAGAAAATCAGAAATTAATATATTATGCTTAGACATAACCCCATATAGCCCACTAGTACAATTTTTATGTTGTTCTATTTTTGTATTTATATGCTATTTGGCATATGGATATTTTCTGGAATTAATTTTTACTGGGCCAGAAGTCAAGCCAGTGAGCCTTTATATTACCTTAGTGCAATTTATAATAACAATGATGTTAAGCTATGTTGAATCTGTTATAAGAAATCCTATTAAAAGAAAGTAAGTATTACAATTTTATTTTTATATGTACAATGTACATACAGTTTGTATTGTTTTGTGGTCCAAAAAAAGAAACTTAATAATAAGTAACTTTTTTATATTTTATTAAAATTGTCAGTGACTGACACATAATTAAGTAAACATAATTGTGGATTTTTCACTCGAGAGAACTAATGGTTTTCATTTCCCTGCTCATACTGATGTATAGAGTCTCAACACCCAACAAGTGTTGCAATTTACCAACTACTGTATGTTATCAATATCTCAATGCTTAATATTTTTATTTTATTAAATTCAGAGTACCAATAAGAACTTATGCAATATTAGCTGCATTAACTTTGGGCACCATGTCATTTTCCAACTTAGCATTAAGTTATTTAAACTACCCAACCCAACTTATATTCAAAAGCTGTAAATTAATACCAGTGATGATAGGAAGTATTATTATATTAGGGAAGAGATATGGGTTCTTAGATTATATAGCAGCAGTTATTATGTGTATTGGATTGACTATGTTTACTTTGGGTAAGATGTTTATACTTTTTTATTGAGCTTAATGACTTATCTTGGTTGTCACTGTATACAGAGAAAACCTAGTGTTGAAACACTCCTTTCCCCACTTTCATGCAAATTCCAGAGGGGAAATTGAATCTGCAACCATTGCCTTTACAGTTAAAAAAAGTGGACCACTGCCCCACAGTGGTCTTATTTATGTTTTTTATTTATCAGTACTAACTACACTTGGGTTCTATTTATTTTCATTATTCCACTCTGGTAACACACAATATATCAAATAAGCAGTAAGGCTATCTTTAGCTAATTCTAAAAAATGTACTAATAAAAAAAAACTATGTAGATCTATGATTCTTTAACCATGTTTATTGCAAAAATGTATAATACCAAAATTTACCTAATAAATCCTGTAAATTTAAAGAGTTACATAACAACCTAATGTCTAAGATCATGATAACTATATAATAATGATTTATTCGTAAACAACTATTTAATTTTCAGCCGATTCAAAAACATCACCCAATTTCGATATAATAGGTGTAATAGTGATATCTCTAGCGTTACTATGTGACGCCATAATAGGCAACGTACAAGAGAAGGCGATGAAACAGTTTCAAGCTACCAACAATGAAGTAGTTTTCTATTCATATGCGATAGCTTGTGTTTATCTTGTTGTTATAACTGCATTCAGTGGAATATTGAGTGAAGGATTTACCTTTTGTGCTCAAGTATGTATTTTGTTAAATTAGTTTTTAGCTAAGATTGATTTGATTATTTTCTTCTCAATTAAACAAGGGTTAAGTAAGTCTAACTTCAAGGTAGCCAGGACTACTTAACCGTTACTAATATTTTTCTTTACAACTGAAACATTGCATAATATTATATCTTTTTTTCCAGAAACCAACGATAATATATCCTAATATATTTTTTCTTAGTATAAGTGGATATATGGGCTTACAAGCGGTTTTAACCCTAGTAAGGATATGTGGCGCTACCGTAGCGGTGACTGTGACGACTATGAGGAAGGCAATGTCGATTGTTATATCGTTTGTGTTGTTCAGCAAGCCATTCGTTTTTCAGTAAGCTATTTTTGTATATGTTATATATCTGCGTAAATCCGACGGTTGTGAGTTCGATTTACACTTGGAGGATTTTTTTTAATAATAATTTTTTAAATTTTCTAACTGCGATTGTGTGCGTGCATATTCAAAACGATTTAAATCCAGTATTCAGCGTGAAGCCAAAAAAAGTACATAATAAAGTTTAATATATAGACGAACTATTGGGTCAGGCTCGTCATTTATATTATTATAGTCGTCTTTTATAATATAACTAGCGGACCCGGTCGCGGCTACGCCTGCTTGAACTATAAGAATATTTATTTAATATATTTATGAAATTATTTTCAGTTTTCAATAGAATTTGTAAGAAAATATAAACCTAAATAATCAAAAAGAATAATAAGTAGAGACATATTATTAGAAAAAATATCTGAGTTATTGAAATGAACCAACAAAAGAAGTAAAAGTAACTAAAGGATGCGGTCAAATGCAAGCCTATTCGATATAAAAAAAAGGATATTCTTAATATTAGAAAAAATACCTAAAGTTTTCCGTGCGCGCATACATAGATATCGACTCTACGAAATAACTAAACATTATTCTATATTAAATAGGTTAATTTTTGAGAGCAATATCAAATAAAATAAGAAGAGAATCAAAGTGTAGTTTAAATAAATTAAAAACAGCAAATAATTACATAAAATTAACAATAGTTTGGAAATGTATGAAAATTTATAAAACCGTCAACGTCATCTGCCCGTTCGCGTCGGTCATACTCATACTATGTCGCCCGAAGGCTAGGTCATTTCGAATCAGTGACATCTTCTTAATTATTTATTGGAATGTTATACAGCAAACTATAATTTCAATCTAGATAAAATGCTAAAAGTTACTATTATATTTATTTTTATAAGGACGAATATCAAAATATAAGTTCATTTTAGGTAACGTTTCCTTAAAACAACAATCAAACTTTGCAAACCGTTCCTTAGCAACGACGGTTTTTATTGACATGGCAGAATAAATTGCATGTCAAATTAGAAAGTATTTTAATTTATCAGTATACATGTGTAATGTAATGTTATATAGCCTGTAGCACTTCTGAAGAATGCAGCTTTCATACAAAACAAAAACAAAGAAAATCGTACCAGTAAATCCAGAGATCTTAGCGTTCAAACAAAAAAACAAACAAACTCTTCCGCTTTATTATATTAGTATAGATTATTTAATCTAATTATTATATTTATATAATAAGTATTACTGCGCATTTTTTTAAATTATATAATTATTAATTACTATGTAAAAAACAATACTACTTATTTTATTTCAATGGTATATTAAATTAAGTTATAACGTATTATTGTGACAAAACATTTAAAAGTGAGCCGTATTTTGTACATGACTTATTAGGGTCCTACTTAAAATCCAAAGTTTATAATAATATTTCGTTCTCTTATATATTCTTTTCATCTTTCAGATATGCATGGTCCGGCATGTTGGTAGCACTGGCGATATATCTAAATCATTACAGCAAAAAAAATCCACATTACGTTCCAATGCCAATATTGCAATGTTGGCACTATATGCAGTCGTTTTATCAATCTGAGTATCGCTATTTAAGGATAAAAAGCAAGATGTATGCTGATACCGTATAATTTGTGATAACTAATGTTGAGGCTGTCGATTACCATATGGGGAAATAAATTATTTTTATTTCCTCGTTCTGGTAACAAGGCAAAGTGTGGCGTCGAGTTACGCCGCTCAACACACAATGCCTCGTCAATTTGACGGTACCAGTGGAAAGGAGTGTCTTATCAATACATTCTGTCTGCTCAAAAACATATCTATATATCTCAACATATGTATGTGTGAACATAATTTTTAAATAATTTTATAATGTTTTATTTATTTTAAATAATAAAATTAACTGTAATAAATTAAGTTAAAATGTTTTTAAATGTGATTAATTACTCTCATATTGAAATTTGTATTAAAAATTAATGAATGCTGATGTTATTTAATGATTGTACATTGTAAATGGAAATTATGAGAAATTATTTTATATATATCTGCATAATATATACATATATGTGATGTTATAATGTTCATTATATATTTTAGTTTTTACTCTTAATATTAGGAAAATGCGTCAGACACTATTTTTTTTTTTGTTATTATTTATTCAAGACACTTACTGTATTTTTATAAACTATTAGACATTATCATACATAATATGACTCAATATCTATTGAGTCTAAATTTAAAATATTTTTTTGATATGTATATTATAGTTCTTAAATGTTCGATTTCATGTTCAATAGAGAGCGCTGAAAGAAGATTGTACAGTAAAAAAACCTTTCAAGAGCGTGTCGGACTCGCTCACTGGCGGCTCCTTAAAAATTTCATTTCAGTTCTATAAGGGCAAAACAATTTATAAAAGTTGGAAATAAATTCAAATTTCTATAAATAGAAAAAACAAATCATTACAAAATTATATCTGTACTTAATTCTAATCAAAATATCTGCATATGACCGAATACTTAAATTTATCAAATCTTGAGATTAATCCAACTCGCACTTGACCGGTTTTTGATTTTGATTGATTGGTATTTGTTATAATTATTTATTATAAATATATTTATGATTGGTTAAGATAATATATTACGTCACCTTCGTGTAAATAGTAGTAGCTGAAAGACAAATGAATTAACAGGTATACGTATGTAAAAGACGGTAGAAAAAATAAAACATTTTTTTATATCAATGTCAATTCGTTCGTTTAAATTTTTACATTCATTTACATTAAAGCACCCTACATAATGTAGTAATAATTAATAGAAGAATGGTGGAATCCTGGTTTGAAAACCACCAATCCGTTATTTGTGATGTGATCAGTTGTGATCAGTTTTAAACGTCAAATAACTATGAATAGATTAACTTCACATCTTCATTTGACATAGAATATTGCTTGACTTACAAGCAAGCAACCTATAAGGTTAATTCTATGTATTGCATTTTAAAAATACCTATTCAAAGAATCTATTTATTATTTGCATTTTCTCAAAACCATAAAATCTTATTCATTATGTTTTCTGTAATTAAAAAAAGCTTATCGGTGTGTACAAACGGAAAATTGAATATACTCTATTTAATTTTTTTTATTGCGTTGCAACGTCATCTAGCGGCGGAAGAAGTTATTAATCCAATAAATAGCAAATTTTAGTAACTGACATTTAATGTATTATATTATCTGTGTATGATATCCATGGAAACATAACAACAAATTTGAAATCTTACAAACGATTAATATAAAGTATATATATATGTACAAAATGTATTTAATTATGGCTATAAATAAACCTTGAGACATGGCGTTACTAGCCGAGTTAGATACTAGAACGGTGTTAAATGTTGTGGAAGAGAATTTCGAGAGAGTTGGATTGGTTAGTGAGTTAATAAAATATTGTATTTAATTATTTTTGTATATATTTTATTAATAGCCTGACTATTTTTTTATTATATTCCTTATTTATAAACAGTAGAGACTTCTACTACTATATTTTTTTGATGGGTTAGCAGTACCACATTGAAGTTTTAATTAAATTCATTGCATATTTTTATATTTTAGTTTACTAGTTTTTAACTAAATTATTTGAAGAAAACAGTGTGTGGGACGAAAGTTTACCAATACACTAGAGTCCGCATTTTATTTGAAAGTAATATAAAAAAAAAACTATTTTTCTCTTATACATATTGAATGAATATAAGAATTATAAGGAATTACACTTCACATATTCACATATAACAATTTCAGAAAACACACGCCATTCGTATGATCTACATAGGAGAACACGTGGTGCCAAAACAAGAGTTGATTGACCATTTTCATACAACAATAAATGATGTGAATGCGGGATACTGCGAAATTAATGTTTTCGGCTTACTTTTGGTGTATGAAAGTTATTTTGTGCATGTAGTTGAGGTCGGTATCCTTACAAATATTGTAAAATTACTTATGTTACTATATTATCATATTTTTGAGATCATTGTAGCACACTGTCTCATTTCCTCATTTTGCTTTATTTATTTCACGTTATATCCTCTAAGTAGAGGGATCCTAGTGTTAAGACACTCCGCTTCTCATTTTTTACTGAATCCTGACCATATAGCGTGTTGAGTAGCAGAACCCAAAGCCACGCTTTACCTCGACACCAGAGCGTAAAAATTTAAATATTAAAGTATTTAATTTCCTCGATTGGGTATCAAACCTATATCCTGCCTTTGTGCGCCACGACTGGCCTTATTTTAATTCGCATTCTGAGAAAATTTAAAGATTAATTATGCTTTGCTCTAAGGGCTCAGAGGATACCGTACATAGACATCTAAGATTCATTTTTGACCGTGAAAAGAAATGGGTACAAGCTAAAAATGATGAAATGGATGCCGACAGAACGGAGGAAGATTTGACGGACATATTGGAAGAGGAGACGGACGCAAAAAAAGCGATACAAATGTTTCTGCGTTTGAAACTGTTGATAGTCTACCACTCGATTCAAACAGTCGGTATTGTGTATATGTTGCAGCCAACTAGCCTAATTAGCCGTTTATATCTAATAGCCTAATAATCTAGTCACAATAGTAGAGGCCAGTCGTGGCGCAGGGGCACAGAGTGTGTTGCAAAATCGACTGGTTGTAGGTTCGATCCCCACCCGAGGAAAGGAAATATTTATTAAAATTAATATTTTCTTTTTTTCGCTCTTATGTCGATACAAAGCGAGGCGTCGAGGTCCGCCAGTCAACACGCAATGTCTGGGAATGGAGTGTCTCCTCCCACCCTCTACCTACTCTGCTGTGTGCGTGATACAGCGTGAAGCTGATTTATTTACTTACATATATAATATAGATACACAATGAAATATGCATTTTATTGATATTGATTTTAATGTTTTGTTAAAAGTTGACGTTCAATAGCTGGCAGGCGCTTACAGCCAGGCCGCCGTCTCTCGTCGGCAGGCTAGACGCCGCCGGCCCCATAGCAGATCATATGGCACAATTACGTATTTGCTTAGGAAAAGTGCAAAGGATCTGTCAATACATAAAGGCTGATACAAATGTTAGTTTTGTTTTGTGGACGTTTTATTTTGGTATTATTAGTGATGTATCTACAAATTATAAGAACAAATAAATTTTGGTAGATTGGTACATAGTAATCTGGTTTATGAATCTTCAAAATATATCGAAAAAATAAAGTTTTACAATAAGTTCTTCTTTACATGGTTAAGTAAGTAGATATGTAAAGAAATATAGGTAAAGATGTTAAAAATTATTTATAAGAAGCCAGTTTTCCTACTAAGACGAGATGGAGAACGGATTAGGTTCCCTCTGTGTACGGGATACTCGTACAGCGTGACACTAAAAAAGTTTATAAAATATTCACAGTTATCATACGAAGGCTTGAGCGCAGGCGACCCGAAAATGGAGTCTTTACCAGAAGTAGCGCTATTAGATTTCCTTCTAAAATCTCCATATATTTTAGATTTGCGCCAGGTCGTTCGTATGCATAGGCGAGTGGACGACTATAGGTATTATTTTGGTAAGTAAATTGTGTTATCTGTTCATCAATTTAGCTGAAACTATAGTGGCGTTTGATTGTAGAGTTGGATGATTGTGGGTTCGACGCGATTAGGTATATAGAAAGAAACCACGGCGTTCAGTTACGCCACATAATTCATAATGCCTTGAATGAAGATGGAAAGCGATAAACAGAGTGTTTTTACACTAAGTTCTCTCAGCCTTTCTTCTCATATGCAGAATAGATCATGAATCAGACCATAAAAAGTATATTTTCTTATTTATGATGAAAGTGTAAAATTACATTACCTTCCCTAATATTACTAAGATGCTCTTTTTCTCCTAGAAAATGTATGGCCGCTACCAACTCATTTTACACCACGATTGTTATACAAATTGAAAGTGGACGATTCATTTGTTGAGCCGTTGCCCGTAATGCCTTGGGAAAACGTTAAGAAAGAAGTCGAGGAAGAAGAAAAAGAAGAAAGGCAGAGTGTTAGCTCGTCTAGTGATTAGTTTGTTGAGATTTATACATCTATCATACTTAATAATTACTGATATGAAAATAAATATATATTTAACGTTTCATGTATTTTTATTCTACATAGATATTTAAGTTTATCTAAGACATTTAATTCTTATATTTTAGGGCTTAGTAGTGGTGCAAAATAATAAAAAAAGTTTCATTAAAATCCGTCAAGTAAGTAGTTTTTGCGTAAAACGTGGACAAAATACACAGCCAAAAATAAATAATTGATAATTATAAAAATTCATAATTAAATAAATAAATAATTAATGTTCAGAATTGAATCCTGTTGAGTATCATAGCTTAAGATAAGAAATTGGGAAAATGATTGTCAGTTTAGTTTCGTACTGGGAAGGAATTTAGTTAGGTTTGTGCTGAAATTGATGAATTAACAATTTAGTTATTACTGTTACTCGAACCCGTCGTGACACAAGGGTCAGCGTTAATTTGTTTAATATTAACGCTGACCCCATTTGGGGGAAATATGTATATTTAAATTACTTTCATTTCGCAGTGTCTTAAAAATTGGGTGGGAAGTGGAGAACGGAGTATTTTAACACTATATTCTATTTGCCTATGCCTGTCTGCCTTTTCAAATACATCAAATAAAATCTTAATACCGTTTTGAAAGGCAAGAGAGGTAGAGGAGACTTCGGTTGATCCTCGAAAACACAATATCATAGATACTAGAAGAAGGAAAGAAAAGGTCGGTGATAGTGCAAGAGGCGAAAGAGGTATGTAAAGATCGTAGCGTTTGGCCCACCACTCCATTCATTGTGAAGCTAAGATAAGATATTAATATTTTGTTACTATGCAAAAAGTTAGATCAATATCAACTTAAACAATTAAGATTTTGTTATTTTCATAGTAACAACATCGCTACTGAAAAACGTAGTATAACATTTCAAGAAAATTTAGAAAAATGGAAAAGAAATTATCAAAAAGAAATGCAAAAAAATCTGTAAAATGTGGTATCAAGTTACCTTCCATTGATCAAAATGAAGACGATAGTAGTCTAAGGACTATACTACACATCGATCCCCAATTTTATTCGCAAGTCGACGGAAGACCAATTAGATCAAACAATTCCTTACGTAAGTACAAACAGAATATTAGACAGATAGCATTAAAACGTACACTTCATGGGTTTTTAAAGGATGAGATTTTGAGAATCACGAGAGAGATTGAAACAGAAAGAGAAATATATAATACAGCGTCAAAGCACTTCGAAGAATATCAGCACAGTTTTGACAAGTTTCTAGACGATGATAATGACAAAACCATTGTTATAATGAAGAAATCTGATAATTTAGCCAAGGAGCTGACGAACCAAACGGAGGAGCACAAGAAAGCAAACTTCGAGCTTGCCACAATAAAATCTAAATTGCAATATATTCATGAGACGCTTCAAATTTTACTTTCTTTTCAATGTTTTCTACATCGGGCGGCGCCAATTTTGTGGCAAGAAAGACATAACGTAACATTAAATGTTGACCACTTTGAAATTCTAACAAAGGATTGCGATATATTTATTGAAGTTGACAAAAATTTTATTCGGGAAAGATTGAATCGGTTACCTCCACCACAGCTTTATTTTGAGAAACCCGATCAACTGCTAACTGTATTTGATTTACTTGAGAAACAAAATTTGAACTATCTTTTAGTAACTGAAGATTTAAACGCTGAAAAGAATAATTTTTTAAAAGCTCTTCGATTTCTGAAAAGTTTGCTATCTCAAGAATTGGAATATATAAAAGAAAAGGTACGTAAATACTTTTAAATGTATATTTATTAAATTAAAATTAATTATTCGACATATTAAATAATCATTATTTTTTCCTATCTCGCATTTTTAGATAAAATTAACAGAAGAAATAATCACTTGGAATGAACTTCGAGAAACTGAATTAAAAAGAGCTTTCTTCCTGATAATTGAAGACAAAATACGTTATTTAGTATCATCAGAAACTGTTTTACAAATTTTTAATTACGTACAATTCGCCTATGAACAAGTTATCGCACCAAATGATGCTAATTTAAGTTTTTTAGACATGACACTGTCTCTAGAAAGAGAATACAACAATTTAATGTTAGATCTGTCCGCGTTTGATTTAGATATTATAAAAGCAACAGAAAAAGAAACTTATGAAAATGAAGCAAAGGAAACTAGGCGAGCTAAAGATGCCAGTAAACTATTAAAAGACGTTGACAAATTGAGTAAACGTCTTAAATCTTCTTATGAACCATCTAGAGCGAAAGCTTTTAAGTAGAGATCTACATGTTAGAATATTAATATATAAGTAGGTATGTATTTTATTAAGTAAGTATAATTTTGTAATTTATTTAGTAAATGCACCAAAGGCCAATCGTGGCACAGGAACACGAGTGTGTGTTTGTATACGTGATAGACTTCGGTTCGCTTCCCACTCGAAGAAATGTAATATTTAACATTTTCGTTTCCTTACAACGATAAATGGGACCAGAATTCGACGCAAAGTGTAGAACTGAAGTATGATATGGGAGCTCAGTGTTTTAGCACTGGATTCCCTCTGCTTATCCTGCTATGTGTGGGATACAATGTGAAGCTAAAAACATGCTTAAACATTTTAAAAAATATTTCTTTATAACCTTCATTCAGCGAAAACATGAAGATAATTCTGATCTAGAAATATAAACTTGACATTGACAGACGAATAATAATTGAGACATTTGCTAGAAGTTATAAAATACACTCATTTGATAATATTATTATTCATTAATATTTTAAAATGTCTTGCTTGAAAGAAAAACGAAAGCCGATGGTACCATTGAAAACTTTAGATGTAATATTTCGTCGACGCTATGTACCAAATACTCAATACTATTTTGCTAATAGAAAACATGCTATCAAACAGCACCTCAAAGAAAAAAAGCCAGGTCAACCATTTAATGTGCCGAAATCTGAAAAATTACTGTCTTATGTAAAGTATACAGACCGCAGTGAAAAAGTTTTACGCCGTAATAGATTAACACAACCATTACACTTAAAAGATAATCTTAGAATAGCCGCTACAAGAGATATTTCTAAAAGACTTTTCATTGAAGAACCAGTGGATGATGTAAGAGCCATCGTAGAAATTCATCCAGAGTTCTATACGGTAATTGAAGGTCGGCCTTTGCGATGTTTTGACGACATAAAAGTGTATGTTAATAATATTCGAAGTTATGCAATGAATCGACAACAAATAGGATACAGGCGTGATCTTATATTAAAAATAGATCAGAGTATGGTAGAAGAATCCAAAGAATATGATAAAATATCATCAAATTTGAGACGCCATGTTAAAGACTTTCAATTGTTTCTCACAGAAGATTACAAAAGGTCAGCAGCTAAAGTAGCTAAGGCAGAAAGAAAATTTGAAGAGTTAACACTAAAAAACTCTGAATTTTTAGGATATGTATCAAAAATAACGATATTAAATAACATCTTGTTCAAACTGGACGCTATACGTAGTATTTTGAAAATATACAGGAGCTATCTGATTTTCGTTGCACCATTGTCATGGCGAGAATTGTATGACGAAAACTTAAAACATACAATTGAATCAATACAATTTGAATCCGGGGAATTTACAACAGACAACGATCTAGTGGAAACTTTAGATATAGATAGAATGATAGAAGTTGCTAAACGCGAATTAACAAATCAGCTTCCCCCATATTTGTATTTCAAGAATCCACATCAAATGATGTTTATATTTCGAAACATGGAGTTACAAAGTAGGGAATATTTAATACAGCTCTCAAAAACTGACATGCCCTATCGAAATTTAATGGAACGTATAAAGCAATTGAAGGATACTACAAAAAAAGAACTAGATTATTTTCAATATTATATTGAATCTATAAATAATGAAATTGATAGAGAAAACCATAACGAAAATCATCTTAAAGAAAAATTTTTTCGTATACTGACCACAACGTTTTATGATAGCGTGGCCAGTCCAAGTTCTCTGAAATTGAAAATATGTATAGAGTACGTTTATGAACAAATTTTTGGCAAATGTGAAGAAGGTCATCAAAATTTTCAGGACCCAATGAAAATTTTAGAAGTTATGTATGAGGATTATAATTTACGTCTTGATTCTCTAGACTTTAACATAGTAAATCAAGCTCGAAGTGATTTCTTTGCACAAGATTTGAAAACAATGAAAAATTCATATTTAGCCCAACGTGAGCTGAGAGCCTTTAGAGAAATGACAACAGCAATGAATAAGGCATTTTTACCGCCTGCGAAGTATAAAAGACCGGTTTTCAAAAAATTTATGGATAAAAAAAGTCGAATCGCTTTGATTGTTGCTGAAAGGCGAAAATCCCAACTAACTAGTGGAGAACGTATCAAGCCAAGGAAGTTCAAGATAAGTCCAGAAGAAAAAGATAACTTACTGCTATTTACGGAATGGTGTGATGGAATGAACCCTGCACCATATTTAGCTGATTATTATGAATATGTACAGCCAACATTTGAATGGGTGCCTCGGAGGTCTATTATTCCTTGAAGCGTGTTAAAACATACTTATTTTTAAAAAAGCTACATAATACGTCAAATAAAAATAAATTGATTCATTAAAAGTCGTAAATTTAAAAATGTCCTTTATATATCTAGTAGGCCAATTCTTTTGAATATAAATTATATACACATATTTTCTATCTAAAACCCTCTTAAAAGCTAAGTTAAAGCTTTCGAAAGGCTTTGACACTGTTTAAAAATGAAGTCTAAATATTTTTGTAAAGACAATGAAAAGTATATGTTGCCACCTGAACCATTGTTGCCGGTTCATAAGTTGAAAAGAGGTGAGATATTACTTCCATTTATGTATTTTTCTAAGAAACGAAGCAAGGAGATATTTAAAAGCGGGCTCAACATGAAAACTTCTAGTAAATATAAAACAAATTCGATTGATTTGAAAAAACGTCTGTATATAGATAATCCAAACAATGATATTTTATGTTTAACTGATACTGATAAAGATTTTTATAAAGTTATAAATGGAAGACCACTACGACCTAATATACCACTTTTCAGAACCCTCAAAGAATCAGTCAATAAAGTTTTGCAACATAAATTAGAAATAGGTATTATTGAAGATTGTGTTCTTAATATACACACTAATTATCGAAATGAAATGGAACTATATGACTTTGCAAAGAGTAGATTATCTGAACAAGTAAGATACTTTGACGCTTTTATGTCGGAGGATTACGAAAAATCTATGGCTTCTTTAATTCGATGGGACAAATTAAAAAGCAAAATTGAATCACAAGTAGCGGAGTTACAATATTTAGCACTAGAACAGTTTACTTTAAAATCGCGGCTTATTGGTTTAGAATATCAATATAGTCTTCAACAAAAATATGGTAGATTTTTATATTATTTGTCTCCACCAACTTGGCGTTTAAGACATAGAGAGTTTGCAAGGTCAGTAGAAATTGAAGCGAAAGGTTTCGATTATACAGATTCTAGTGAGGAAGACACATTTACTGTTATATTTGAGAGGTTACGGAAGATTTGCTTCTCAGTTCCAACTACGCCTGTGATGTATTTTAGTCAACCAGGAGATCTTATTAGCGTTTTCGAGTTTATGGAGACACAGCAACTTCATTATTACACACTTGGTAATCAATTAGCACCTTATATAAAAATTCTAAAAACTGGAACTAGTAAACTAAAAGAGACGGCTAAGCAAGATTCTTATTCGCTCACTAAATCCATAAAACGTTTTGAATATTTCTTATCATTTGCCGGAGAAAGGTGTAATTATTTAAAAGCCAAATTTATGAACATATTATATGGTATGTTTTACGAGAGCGTCGGGGCCCTCGACGTTTTAAAATTACAATTACATTTAGAATTTTGTTACAATAAAATATTTTCAGATAGTCCAGCGAGTACTGATATCGTTACTTTAGCACAATGCATCGAAAACTTTTATTTAGACTATTCACAGCGATTAGATTCTTTTCAGAGCCAAACTGTTAGAAATGCTTTGCTTAAACATGTTGAATTAGAGCGAACGACGGCCAAGAGAGCTACTGAAGCCGCCAAGGAGTTACATTCGTTTCACATGTTAGAAAAAAAAATACTTGGTGCTTATGGGATAATTAAAGATAACACCGTTACGCCACTCCGAAGAACTGTTGTCAAAAAATGTACTAAATTGAAAAGCAGTAAAAATGAAATAAATAAAAGTGAACTCGAAGTTTTAACAGACGCAGAAGTTGAATATTTATCGCTTTTTACTGATTGGACTGCAAATGACGATCCAAGATTATACTTGCTCAAATTGAATGAAAGCTATAAACGTAGCAATGTTTAACAAAATAAATAAAATAACATTATCGAAAACAGATTTTATTACGGGGATCCAATAAAATAACATGTATCACCATAAAACACAATACAATTACAATAGCGTTAATGTTTCTTTGATAAAACAATTATAATAACAAAAGTAGTTCCCTACTCATATAAATGTTTGGTTTCTTGGTATTGACGAATAACTACATTTGGAATTTACATATTTACAAGGTGAATAAAATAAATTGGTAAAAGCTTAACTAATTCCATACATTGGTTACATTGTTATACTAAGATACAGCTATGAGTAAGTAAATAAATAAATACCTAATTAAATGATCACTACAAATGTTTTTTAAAATGTATATCTTTCACAATATTCCGTTTGAACGTTCTTTGTTATTTCTATATAAACTTTATTTATGGGAGGAAATGTTGTTTTCGGAGGCAGGAAATGAATGGATTGTTTGTTTTAAATATTATAACGATGATGGATTTTTGTAATTTTAGTGTATTTGTAATAAAGATTCTAAAATATATTTACAAGGGTTTTATTTACAAGAAGTCATAACCAGATTGAACGTTGGGAAAAGAATATTTTTTGTTTACTAATTTTGGGCCATTCCTGACGACCAACTATATTTTGGAAATGTGTATTCGAAAATTTTTACATGTCCATGTTCTGATAAGGTAAACTTAAATGCGACGCCTTTGGTATATTAAAATAATAAATTAGCGCCAGTGTAGGCCCGTAAGTCGTTTAAAGTAATTAATTTTTTTACAGACAAGAACTTTTGTAAAATAAATGGATATTTAATTTCTATTGTAAAAAGAATCAACGAGTTTATTGAACTTAATCCTTTCTAGGTTTCTACTGTGTGTTATTATAAATTTTAATTAAATAATATTATTGTTTAATTAAATTTATACCATAGCTATTTTCAAAAGAAAATGACTGGTGGTTAAATTAATTTATCAAAATATTCGTTTACCTCAAAATGTCCATATAATTTGAGCAACACTATGATGGAATATTTATATAACTTCATAAGACATTACAAGCTTATTATAAAATCAATATTTGGTGTTCAATCCAGGATCATAAAAATTATGTATCCCACACTATGAGCATTCATACTTTATGCCGTTGATATTTTTATCATATAAATTATTGTTTGGTATGCAAATAATTTATCTGACCCGCTTTTTCTGTAATTTGGCAAGTTTTCTTCTTTTGAGTATCATCTCGTAAAGTGCTTCGAGACCCTCGTGAAGACCTTCACCTGTGATAGCGCAGGCAGGTTGCACATGCCATGAATGCGAGTCGCGTGATCCGTGTGGTGATGACACTAGTTCATGCAATCCTAATAGCTTTTCTAGTTCCCGCGGCTCCTTAGCTCCTGGTAAATCCTGTTTATTCGCCAGTACTAGTATCGGTACGCCCGCGTTATCCGGCGACTTAGCAGTTCGTATTAGTTCCATTTTTGCTTCCTCCATCCTCTCCACGTCGACGGAGTCTAACACAAATATAATACCGTCTGTGCATCGCGTGTACGATTTCCACAGCGGTCTGAGTTTCTCTTGTCCACCAACATCCCAAACTAGAAAATTGACTCCTTTTGATTTTCCAATTGTGCCTTTGACCTTTTCACAGTTAAAACCTATAGTAGGGACGGTGTTAAGGTACTGGTCGAACTTGAGCCTGTAGAGCGCTGTAGTTTTGCCGGCGGAGTCGAGACCAAGCATGACGACGTGGAGCGTGCCCTGGGTTGAAGGCAGCGCGTCCAGCAGGCTCGAGTTCTTGCCCATATTTGCACCCATACTGCGTTACGACAGCCGACTATCTGACACTCTCGTCTGGTCGCAGCATGGTGAAGTTCAAATCTGAAAAGAGAATAATAACTTTGTTTACTTTTGATCTAATTAACATGATGACATTTACATAATGGTTTTCTGTATACATTGATAGTTATTTGATATTTTGTATATCAACAGTGGCTCCAGTATTTGTTTAGAGAAACATTATATAACTTCACGTATTTCTCAAACGTAGCTCTAAAATGGAGGACCGTTTTATATAAACAGACAGACAATATATATTACCGTATTTACCCTGATCGGTCACACTTAATCATGTACGAATTAACCAATGAACGATTTTTGATCTCATAAAGAGCTTATTCTGAGAAACATTCTGAGAGACTGTGAAAAGGAAACATGTTAAAGATATTTTTTTTATAGAATTCTTAAGAACGAACGATATTTATAACTTGTTGTTTTTGTTTTCTTTCGTTTAATTCTTTATAGTAAAAAATATAAAACAAAACAGCGTTCAGAAATAGAAATAAACCGATATCAATACTAAAACTAGTTATTAAACATGTGTAATAAAGAGAAATATGTTCAATAAAATTGCTATCTTAATCTTAGTTTTAGCTCTAAGATAGATAAAATTAGATATCTAAAAGATATCAAATCTTATCGAGTGGCGCCGACCCGACATAGTTAACTGCGAACTAATGTTGTGTAACATGCATTAAGCTATATTTACAGTCTATAGAATAAAATATTTGGTGAATTTGATTTAGGATATATTGTAGCAGGGTAGACAGAAGGAACCTAGCATTAAAGCAATTTGTTCTAACTCAAATCTTGCTTTACCTAAAATATTTCTTCCTTTGTCTAAGCCATAAAATGCAAAAATTTTGTGACGATAATATACATAAAGGATTCACGCTATGAATATATTTGTGATTCACTTTATTATTCCTAATAAATAATCATTCCCATTAATATTTCAATGACATTTGATTGGCATTTGAAATATCGATATCGAAATGCATTACAAAATACGCGTACAAGACAGGTTTCTGCGATGTAGACAGGTGAATGATAGCAGAATCTAATAACGGTAAGCAATAGTAACGGTTAGTAGGTACTGGCGAGACGAGGTGTCGCCGAGACGCCCTTTGCAGCCCACGCCACTTTCTCTAGCGATTGATAAAGCCACAGACAGCAAGCTCTGTTGCCATTGAAATACGATTATTGGAATTTAATAAGCAAGTCGTGAGGATTTTAATAAATAATTCTCAGTGTAAAGGCAATATATTTTATTTAATACATTTATATTCATAAATACCTATATAAGGTTTTTATAACAATCTTTATCAAAACAAACACCTGCAAGTTAGTTAGTAAATAAGCGAATTTTCATTTGGGATCAGAAATATCAAAACTACTTATATTATGAAACGAAAACATGAAATGAAAAGAAAAAATAAACAACATTTTCTTCATATTCTTCATATTTCTCCGAGTGCCTAGCAAAACAAATGGTGTTACGTTTATACAAATTTTGTATGTAAATACTGGTATTGTTTCGCAAGTTTAATGACTTTTTGCACAGGCGGCGCTGACTCGCGAAGCTGGAGACTGCGCTTGTTATTTTTGACATTACCGGCCAACGACCCAGCGATTGCACGTTAATTTATTTTATGAGTGACGTACGGTAATTTCGTATTGCGGTATTAAAATTTGCCTTTGGTTTTTCTTATTATTAATTTATAATAAAGTTTCAAGAAAAATATGACAAGACTTAAGTGTACACAAATAAAATCAAATTAATCAGCTTCACGCCCGCACACAGCAGGGCAGGCAGAGAGAACCTAGTGCTAAGACACTCCGTTTCCCACTGTCTATTAAATTTTGGAGATATTACTCACTGAGTAGCGGAACTCAACGCCGCGTTTTATCTTATGACAGCGAAGAAATAAAATATTTTTAAATAAAATATTATAAAATTATGACGCAGTCGTGGCGTAGAGGCTAATGCGTGCAACTGAAATATCGAAGGTTGTGAGTTTGATTGGCTTTCGAGAGAATCTTCGCTCTGTTAATGAGGCACAGTGCGGGATTGAGTTCCTCTACACAACTAAATGGTAGTGTCTTAACGGGACCGGAGTGTCTTAATACTAGGTACCCTTTACCAACCGTGACACATGCCAAATACAAGATAAAAAAATATATATATTATATTATCATTCCCATGAATGCAGATGGAACCTATAACCGTTACTACTGCGCCACAAAAACCTCGAACGGTTATTTTGCTGATTTAAATTAAACGTTAATAGAAGAATATTTTTTATTGCCAGCTCATACAGGTTTTAAATGGAGTTGAAAATAAAATTCGAAAACATATTATAATAAACATATTGAAAGATTTTGAAGATAGACAACTACGACCTGTGCAACTAGAAAAACTTGTATTGTAACTTTTGTTTTTATTTGACCGACATATGATTTTTTAAGCTTCGCTATCGACTGATCAGATATTTATAGTATTATATTATTGATTTCATATATAATATATAAAGATTAAAATGTAGTCTCAAATCTATTCATTTCTTACCTTTTTCTACTCTATGAAACATGCGGTAGCGAAAAATTACAAAAAAACTTAAGGATAATATTAATAAACAATTAAAATAAAAAAAATAGCTTCAAACTAACCAAAGAATCTATCTTGAGAAATCAGGTATTAAGATTTATATTTTAAAAAATATCATCTTTTGCATTCCGGTTTTTTTGTATATTCCCTTTTTTATTAAAAAGTTTTTATTTAATATAAAAAAAAGTATAATTATGTCTGCTTTATTACTAACTTCACTGTGGGTAAAATATAGCGGGCTTGTGGAATCGAGAGAAAGCCCACGTTTCGAGATGAGCGCTTAAGATGGCCCTAAACTTTCTCAAATCCCGAGACAGGTTATCTTTGACTTTCAATGATTTATAGTGACATTATATAACGCATTTTAAAATAAACCTCACTTACTTTGTTACTAAAATGGTTATAGATAAATGACTAGACTCTACTACAAATTTAAAAGTTTTCTTTTTCTGAATTCTACGCTTAATTCTATACGTCGCATAAAAACCCTTTTATATTTTCAGTGTAAATTCTCTCATTCTATCTATTTTACAGAGGCCATAAATGTTTAAAATGTATATATTTTTTTGATTTAAACATACAACGATAACGTGAACTACGTGCTAAAATATAAATCAAGAAAATTCCATGAAGTATTATACTGATGTTTAAACAATGTATTACTAACGAAGCTTAATTTGTTAAATATGATTATTTGATTATACATGCGAACGAGGACTTATGTAATGCGACGACTTCTAACTATAAGTGCGATCATTGTAGGTTCGATAACTGACAAGAAAAAGCGCGGGGTTAAGTTCCGCTTGCTAATACGCGATGTTCTGAAAGTGGAGAACGCAGTGTCTTGACATTAGGGTAGGTTAACCATGTATATGTCCTCCCTGCTAAAAATTACATTCAATATAGATTATTACTGTCTTTTGTCACCGTAGGAGAAAGTAAAACCTGATTAATAAATTATTATAAGAAAGTAATGTTAGTACCTACCAATAAATAATTAAGGCTGTCCATATGAAAGTAACGATGTCGTTAGTTTTATTTTTAATGTACCTAGTTACTCGTTAGAATTAATAATATAATTATCACAATTATTATATATACGTATATGAATATTTTTAGTATTATTAGTCATTAAAAATAGAAAGCTTTTTTACTTCTCTATATTCACGCTTTTCCCTAGATGGAAAGAATCTAGTCAAAATACTAGAATTCTGACACCCCGCAGCAGTTCATTATACTTATTTTTAGTTTCACGCTTTATCCCGCACATAGCAGGGCATGCAGAGGGAACCTAATAAACACTCCCGTTCCTACTCTACGCCGAAAACATATTGACAATTAAATAATATTAAAGATGTTGTAGGTTCGATCATAGCTCAGGATAATATTTAAACACATTTTAGTAACCCGCCGTGCTAACACAAAGTAAAACGTAGAGTCTCTCCACTCAATACGTAATACTCAAATTCTTGGCGCAAGCGGATAACGGAGAGTCTTAACATTAGGTTCTATCTGCCCACACTACATTATATAGGAAATAACGTAACGCAATTATATTTCTAGTAATTTGCACATCATCTTCCACCCATTAATAGAGCGTCCGCTATGTTTCGGAATGCGGGACCTCGTCCGTATGCGACGCGTGGACGACCCGTCAGTGACCCAGCCCTACTTAGCGTGCAACCTACTAATCTAGCTACCGCTAACATTTATACTTATATCATTCAAAATTGTAGTTTTTTTTATATGTTTAAAGTTAAATAACTAGGTAAAGTATGACGGCACCGGCGGCTGAGTTGTTAGGGTAACCAACAAATTTTTTTATCTTTTAAAAACTATATATGTAAAATATAATAATAATCTATGTATTAAAGTTGTCCTCGCATAGGGGCACAAGCCTTGGACTTACAAACACAACAATTGTGGGTTCGATTCCCAAATATCGAAATCACTTATTTTTAACTATAATCAATTTGTATTTTTTTCATCACAGATTTCAACCCAGTACCACCAGGATCTAATTAATACCGATTAATCTGTACATTCAAATTGGATACGAATGCGGTCAGTGCATATCAAATCGAGACCACCGTTAAATGCATGCGAGGCGGCCACTGCACGTAACGGGGCTTATGAGTGGCGATTCGTGTGTGACGTAAACGTGTCACGGTGAAATATGGTATTGTCGTAATATTGTATTGTTAGCTGTACTATGTTCACTTCAAAAACAATAAAAATAAATAAGCTTCACGCTGCGCGCACACAGCAGGGTAGGTAGAGGGAACCTAGTGTTGAGCCACTCCAATCCCCACTTTCCGCCGAAATCTGAGGCATTGGGTGGCGGAGTACAACGCCGCTATTTGCCTAGACACCAAAGCGAAGAAATGAAAATATAAATAAATATTTCATTTCCTCGAATGGGGATCGAACCCACAATTGTCGCGTTACAATCACAATTTTGTACATAAATAATATTAATAGTGTACTTACGTAAAAACTTAAAAAAAGAAACGATGTGCGTTGATCTCCGCAAGCCCGTCACGTAAACACGTAAAAAATCTGAAAACAAAAAAAATATTGTTACACTTTACGAATCAATGACATAAAACAAGGTTTGTTTAAACTTAAAATGAAAAAACTAGATTATAGTTCACATTACAACTTGAAACGTGAAAAATGGAAAACTCAAGGAAAATGTTGAAACGTGTGGGTAATTGCGGACGTCTACATCCGTAGAGTCCACTTGCCTACAACGAAGATGCGGATTTCCACTTTCCTGTTCCTTTTTAAGGAAACACCAGCACAAGCGTCAGCTTGACATAATTACTGGGAAAAACAATGGGTCAAGAATTCACAGTGTTGTACTACGACTATACTGTATCACTTCTTTTAGTTATGTAACAATGGTTATACCTATATAAAATAATAATATTTTTTAATATTGAGGGCAGTTCTGACGCAAGGGTACAAAGTTAGTGAGTGTAACAAGTCAGGTTGTGAGTTCGATCCCAGTGTGTGGGGAACGGAGTGTCCTAACACTAGGTTCTACCTACCCTGCTGCGTGCGGGATACAGCGTGAAGCTAGTTAAATTAAAAAAAAAAATTAAACACTTAAAAGGAAGTATAAATATACATTTTATGTCTACGAAATACTATTTTTACAACGCGTCGACCCTGTTGAAAAATTTTATCTTCCATATATGTATATAGTTACGTGCACGAGCTTTCAAGCTCCAATGCATATCAAAAGCTTAAGTCGAGAGCTTGAAACTTACAAAAAACCGCTAATTAGTCGCTATAAGTACAAAAATGTTGCATCTCTAGGGCATTTGTCATAATAGAATCTTTTCATTAGATGATAGATTGAAGTACCCGTTAAATTAAGGGCCCGCATGAATCGTTTATTATGTATTTGAACTTTAGGTTTGATAGATTAAGTTAAAATAATATTGATAAAAAGTTTAAAAAAATCGGCTACCAAATATGTAGTATATACATACAAAAATAATAATATTTCATATTATAAGCTTCGATTTTACGAGGTGTTTGGTTGGCATTAGGATTTTTCAAAGAAAAGTCATTGTATAACACAAATCTTATACCAACAAGATGTATAAGCATGTAACGACAAAAATGTGAAAATAAGAAAACGATATTTGCCATAAAATTCAAAGAGTCAGGCGAAAATGTTAGAAAACAAACCAAAGTTACGATGTTTGTGTTAATATGTGATTATATCGCAATATAATGTAAATGACATTGCAAATTCGTGCTGGAAACTGTTCTGGTAGATTTCTAAAGATGGCTGAGAAAATCTTTATGTCGTGACTTTCATAATACACTTACCTATTGATAGAAATTTATAAGAAATAAATGAATAAAACTTAATTAACAAACTTTCTATAGTACGTAAATGATCACATTTTCTCAAATCAGAACATATATTAAGTAAAAACGAGTACTGCCGAATTGATAACATCCTCCTTTTACAGAAGTCGGTTAAAAATAACTAGATAATAAGGGCATCCAGTACAAAGTGCTTAATGGAAATTATTTCAATTGTGGACATCTGGTAAGGTCGACCTTATTGATGCAAGTAAAATGAAGATCAAAAGTTATGAGGGCCTATATAAACAGCTCTTGATGCCATAAACTTTATATGGATTTTTTATGAAGGCGAAGGAACGAGCCTCTCTCTCTGCCTAAGTTATATTTATACATTAAGCATTATGCATATATTATGCTTTTGTATTTAAAGCGTAGCAGAACGCCAATTCTCTACCTTTTCTTCAACACGTCAAAGCACTCTAAGGAAGTAGGTCATACATAAAGATCTGGAATATATTTGACAACATTGTGGGTTCCCTCATCAACAGTTAATATTCTCGATATATTCAGACACAATTTGTTATAAATGCTGACTTTTTTCAAATAAATTAATTCCTGTTTCATATTTTATTGCCTAAAGTAATTTGAAAATGAAAATAATTTGAACATAGTTTTCTCATTAAATCAAATAGTACTCGAGTAAACTAAAAACATAGTGAAGATCCCTAAAAGGTTGTCTAATTAGGGGTCCACAGGCGTGAAATATTCATGAGTGAAATTTAGAAACCGTAATGTACTTAAGTGGTATTCTGTTTGAAACACGTGTGCAATCTGAGCTTTTTGAAGTTAATTAACATGGCATATAATTTTATTTCACGAACTGCGGAAATAAGAGACTATCATTTTGTTTTTTTTTTATATTTTTCTTTTATGTAATAATGTAAAAATATTTATAATTTAGTAAAAATAAATATTATTTTATCTGTAAATACCTATTAAGATTTCTTAACATAGAAAGGAATTGCTTCATTTTATTTAAATGTAAGGTTTTCCTAAGTTTAAGTTATTTAAGTTTAAATATATGTAAAGTCTAATGAACCACACGATGTTTAAGTAGACCAAGGAAATGTCAAAAATACCATTTCATAGAGCTCAAAATGATTGTCTTCTTGAACGCAAATAAAAATTTTAATTGCTGATATTAATGAAAAAAAGAAGGATTTTTTTTTTACTGTAAATACTTTATGTCCATTAGAATTAAAGTAACCGAAGCGGAATAAAATAAAATTATATAACATAAACAATAATATACTGTTTATACAGACGTCTGTGATCGGTGTATGGGAAGTAACCGTTTTGTATCATATGTCAGAAGTGCTTAGGTATTGTATGCTAATTTATATGACTTTATGGCTATAATGGACGTGGGAGGCACAATGCGGCCGTCGTATTTCATATTATGATCACCTTCAATTTATTTATTTGTTAACACTTGTTAATTTCTTTTTTAAGCTTCACGCTGTATCCCGCAAGTAGCAGGTTAGATAGGAAAATAATATTATTCCCTATTTTCCGATGAATTCTCGAGGTAGTGCGTTTTTAGTAAGAGAGATGAAAATATTAAATAATTAATTCCCTCGAGTCCCCACTCGAACCGAACCTGCGATATATCAAAAATTATACTATACCATATAGCATAATATTATAGTCATACTAGTACATACATAAAGAAAGAAAAGACTATAATAGAGCTGAAGCGTTCATAAATAAGCACGATTACCCAAAAGACAATAGAGTTCCCCCTAACTTACCATGATTACCCATAGCCCGGGCAATTTGACTGAAATTATTATTATGACACTTGTGATTCGGTTCTCATATTCATTAGGCACATCGAACTCGGATCGTGGTTTTTCTGAGGCGTGACTTTGCTTCGTGATGTGTTGAGTTTTTTATACTTTAATACTAATATGTTTTTAATGACTCTTAATTTTGCTAAGGGTGTTTTTTTTAGGTTCACGCTGTAACCCGCACACAGCAGATGAAGATGAGCAGCAGATGATATATATAAATAGTATTAAATATTATTTATATATCTCATTTGCTGCTCATCATCACATCAAACTCACACTTATAAATGATATTTCCTTTCCTCGAGTAGGATCATACTCGAACAGACATCAGAATGGCAAACAGAGCTATACGTAACCTTTGTCGATTTCGAAAAAGCCTTTGACACGTTGAGATGGTCCCGCCTGTTCACCATCGGTCTTATACAAGAGTTGCTCTTGCAAAGTTTTGCACGATGGCCTTCTTTCCGAAGACGTAACCGTGCATGGCGGTGTCAGGCAAGGCTGCCTCCTCTCACTTCTCCACTTCTTGATTGCATTGGACGATGTTATGCGCAATGTGTGTGAAAAGGGGCGCCGTGGAATAGAATGGGGAATAAGCGATGTCTTGGAAGACCAGGACTATGCTGATGACATATGCCTACTTAGCCACACTCGCAACGATATGCAGTCAAAGCTTGAAGATCTGAAGCTAGAGGCATCTAAAATAGAGCTTAAAATTAACACTCGAAAGACCCAAGGGATGAGATCTGGAGTCAAGAACTCAACACCGCTGCAAATAGGCACAGATATTGTGGAACAAGTTCACAACTTCACATACCTCGGTAGCGTCGTGTCAGTAGCAGGAGGTTCACAAATTGCCAAGGCCCGAGCAAACCCTAGAGTTAAACTCAGGATTTTTGGGTCTGTTATAAAGTCAGTGCTGCTTTATGGTTGCGAAACGTGGAAGTTAACCAAAGCTGTGTCGCACCAGCTTCAAGTTTCCCTAAATCGATGTCTACGCCAAATTCTTGGTATCCACTGGCCCGAACTAATTTCGAATGTCAACCTTCGTGAACTTTGCCGAGGATCACCAATCGACCAGCAAATCAAACATCGCAAGTGGAACTGGATTGGGCACACGCTGCGCCGAGGTCCCGGCCATATTCCGAAGCAGGCAATGGATTGGAACCTTGAGGGAAAGCGCAAACGTGGCCGTCCCAAGCAAACCTGGCGACGTTCTGTTTTAGACGAGGCGAAAAAGATTGGCAAGACATGGAGCGAAATTAAACGAGAAGCTCAAGATCGTGCTAAATGGCGAAACTCTGTGGATGCCCTCTGCCCAACTCGGGGACATAGGAATATAAGTCAGTCTCGAGTGGGATCGAACTCACAACGTCGATTTTGTACTTTGTGCCTTTGCGCCAAGACTGGCCTCTGTATCAATTCAAAAAAATTCCAATATCGAATTTCAATAAAAAAATGTGTGGATTAAGCTTCGCTCTGAGAAATATTAATATGGTACAAGTATTTTTCTAAATAAGATCTGCATCGCAAAACTCATCTACGTCGCATTAAAAATGGCTAGATCTTTTTACTATGATCTACTTGTTATTTAAAAATGTTTTCCAAGGTAGATTTTTATCGATTTGTATATCCTACTTGCATTTTATTTAATACTTCGGTATATACAATACTGAGAACGCTGTGGCGCAGCGATAAAGCGTTTGACTATAAACAGAGGTTGTGGGTTTAATTCCCACTAAGGGGAATTAATTATTTTTATTTCTTTTTTGTAACAGGAGTATCTTAACACTAAGTTTTCTCTTGAGTTTTCTATAACTTAAAGCTCCATATGCAGAGTTAGAAGTGTAAAGTTCTACTTTTATAAGTGTAGTGTACCTCATTATGTATTCTAAGTCTTTTAACCTAATTCCAAAAGTTTATCACTTAACATCTATCAGAGTTAATAACATAATACTCGTTTAGATTTTCCAAGAGCATGTAATAAGAGAGCCATGTTGTTTATCTCCCACAACCTCTTATTTGTGGCGAGGTAAAATTGCTAGGAAATTATCCATATCAAACCTACTTTCACTAAAACTTGATAAGTAAGTATATAAGTAATCCTTTTTACACGTGTACAAGAAATCGCTAAAAGAAAAGTCTTAGATATTTTTGAAATATTAATGAAAATTATATCCTTGAAGTGAAATATTTGTTTACATTTATATTTGCATTTCTTCGCACTGGTGTCGAGTCAAAGCGCGGCGTTGGTTTCTGCCACTTAACACGCAATGCCACCAGAAATTGGCGGAGAGTATGGAACTGAGTGTCTTAGCACTAGTTTTCCTCTGCCTCCTACCCTGCTGGGTGCGGGATACACCGTGAAGCTGACTGATTTATTTTTTTAAATCCTTGATTAAGTAGCATACGAGTACATTCATATGAGTACATCAATAGCAATACTGGTAAAATATTTGCCGATTCAACCTACATCGGAATCAAAGGCAACATAAAAGCGATGTTCAGATTATTATTTGTAAAAAAATAGGTTTTATATATTTTTCGTTACGTTTTTCTAGTTGATATCGAAAGTCCATCAATTTCTAGTGATGTATCCTAGATGTTTAATCCTTTGCAACGCAAGGCCCTATTGGAACTAGAAGATAATATGTGTATATAAAAATAAATATTCTATGTTATATACGTGAGAAAATGCTGCGTAGAAAATTTGTTGATTCCCTATGCTTTTGTTAGAAAATTATTTATATCTGTTTATTTATATAAACCGTATGAAGAGCGTAATTTACAACAGAGAAGAAGAATGACTTTTCGCTAGACCTGCTGCATATTTTGTAAAATACAGGCGAAATTTGTGAAATTAAGAAAATGTGCGTAAATATAGAAATATTAAAGATATGCAATTTAGAGGGATTTCTGCAAGAAAATAGAAATCTAACAAAAAATATATTTATAGATTAGTATAGAAACATAATAAAAATTAGAAATCTATTCAAGCTCGACAAGTGATGTCAGTATGTCACAGTTCGACACCGGCTTGACCGGATTGAGGTCACGCCGAAAGCCAATATCGTTTCAAGTTTACTTTCCAGTTGATTATTACTTATGAGTTTTTATATTGTAGAGACTTTTTATAATTTATATTTCGTTATTGTTTCTTTTTTATAACCTAAATATAATAATAATATATAAATTATTTTTCTGCACTTGCACAAGATGCAATATCTGGAAAAATTGGGAAGAAAGTAAGAAACAGAGTATTCTAACACTAGGCTTCCTCGGCCTACACTCATTCACTTTTTTACCTTCTCACTGGATCCCGCGTATAGGAGAGTAGGCAGGGAAACATTTCCATTCCCCATTTTCCGCCGAATTCCTGACACATTGCATATGAGTGGTAGAACTCAACATGACTTACACTGTACAAGAATATTTGGAGGATGAACATGTATGGAATTAATGTCTATTGAATGTCAGGCAGGATAGCTGCCAGCTAATGTAATAGCAAAATATACCATTGACTTTAAAAAGAGCAACTGTTGAGTTTCTTGCCGGCTCTTCTCAGCAGAACTGCCTTCCGAACCGGTGATAGCTTTTTGTTGACATGTACATTCGACGATTCAAAAGTGCTTTTAATAGTTTATTTAAATAAAGAATATTTTGAATTTGAATTCATGAGTGGTAGAACTCAACGCCGCGCTTTGCCTATTACACTTTTTATATTTAATAAAAATAGATCTCACTTGAAGTACTTATTTATACCTCTGTTTTAAAATGTACTTACATTCACTCATGCCATTTATAGAGCGAAACTTTTATAGAACGCTGTTTAAATTTCCATCTGCAGCGAGTGTCGGATGTACCTTAGTACGTGCATCTTATTGGGTCAAAGTGCTTAAAAACATCTTACACAATCATCTTTGGCTCTGATAGAGCGGTCAAGTATATCGTCGTTGCTAGGTATATTCTTAGATTTTGTATATAAATCGATATAATAGTTTTAAAAATATAATCTACAAACACAAAAGTAATTATAGTAGATTCAGTTCCCACTCGAGGAAAAGCGCGGAGTTGTGTCCCGCCACACACAGTGCAACCAGAATTTGGCAGAATGTGCAGAACAGAGGTAAGTTAATGATTCCCTCTGCCTTACTGCTATGAGCAGAATACAGCGCGGAATTAATAAAAATAATAAATAAGAAGCATATAAATAATATTTTACTAGTAGGTACTAACTCTACATTATATCGTCTCGCTTGTATCGTCACTAACCTATTATTGGCAATAACTTGTTGCAGTGCAATGGCTCCTAATAAGATCATTGAGACATAGACGGACTAGTACCTACTATGTATTTACACAAAGAGTAGTATAGAGTTACAAAGCTATTATTGTATTTTAGTAGTGGAGACCTAGTATAGTATGGTTAGTTAAACTCGAGACATTACGTGTTCATTGGCGGAACTCAACGCTGCGCTGTTAAGGGGAGCGAGGTAACAAAATTACTAATTCCCCAGAGCGGGAATCGCACCCACAATCATCGCGTTTACTTTCAGACTCAGAGCCACGCCACGACAGCCCCGTAAGGTAATAAAATATGCAGATTTAAAACTATTGTAGTATCAAACAGCTGTATTTGTAAAGTGAATTAATAACGGATTTTATTTTCGTCGAAATAATGTTTTTATCGCGTCGTGTTTAATCGCGTTGTTTGTAAGGGTTATAAAAAATTCAGCCATCATTATAATACATAGAGAAACACAGATAGAAAATAATTTAATAAATTTTATAGTAACATAGTGATTTCAAACATATCCTAAATCTATATATCTGAATGAAACTTCCATTTCTCAGTGACTCAAAGACAGCACAGACAAAACTTTGAAAAATTAAAGTGTTAGATATACCTGGGTAGTTTAGGGGATGTTGGGAACACTAGGGGGAGAATCATAACAAAATATGCTTGGCTTCCTTCGAGTACATCGTCCACGTAATATGTTTTCACAATAAACATAGGTAAGCATTTTAATTTTCACATAGCAATTATATTGTGTATGTGTAGATGTGGACATGAGAATATTTTATGATTGTTGAGAAAATTACTACATAGAATTGTTGTAATAAAATGCTTTGAAGGTTGTTTTAATTTTTTTTATAATCTCGTTGATTGCTAAAGCGTATATGTTTATTATTTATATTAAAAAAAAAGGTACACAAAGATGTGAGTGTAAGGCGACGGTTGTGAGTTCGTACCCACTCGAAGGAATGAATTATTTTCATTTCTCCGCTCTGGCACCAAGGCAAAAGTAAAAAGTCCAGTGTCAAATGGGGAACGGAGTGTCTTAATACTACGTTCCCTATGCCTACCCTGATATATGGGGAAACACCGTGAAGCTAAAAATCATTTATTCAGTACATTTATTTTAGGTTTATTAATATTTTTTTTTAGTTCTTAATATTAAGGTGCTGTAACTGCTGTACTACTTGACTGACAATCACTAGTACAGTAACCACAAATACTGTGTAGAGGTTAACCGACTTCACCGTACCTTAAAATACTTACGTAGATATCGTTTTCAATATAGCCTAGGTATTAACAGCAATTTATACGAACGACGTGTTCCGGACTTCAAATATGAGGAAAGCGACTTCAGATATTTAAGGTGGGTAAGTTCATAGGAATAAACTTTATTTTAACTTGATATTTATAGCGTTTTGGTGCTAATGGAGGTAGTTATGATTTTCTTTCTCTTAAATACAATTCCTCCAACCAGGTTGACCGACGACCTTAAGAAGACAGCGGGAATCCGCTGGATTCAAAGAGCGCAGGACCGAACGGAGTGGCGAGAATTAGGGGAGGCCTATGTCCAGCAGTGGACGTTGAACGGCTGATGGATCAATGAAATACAATTAGCAGTAAAAATCTTACTCCATGGATCAGGTTTATAGTTAAAAACTGATAGTAAAAAGCATAACCAAACTTTAGATTCCATAATAGAGTTTACAATAAAAGTTACAAAAATCGTACGTACAATGATTTAATCAGGATGTTTCATTTCCTTTATATTTTTTGTTTGTTTTAAGGTCGATTCAAGGTTTATGGGCCAAAACATTTGGCGGTTGAACAATTTAATTGGATGATTAAAAAATAAGTAAGATTCTTATTTCCTTAATACTGCGTATTTTAAAAATAATTGACACCGTATATTAGCATGGTTGAACTGAAAATTATAAGCCGAGGTTTATATTCCTTTGAAAAATTGCACATAATAAAAAAACATCACATACGATTGCCCTACCTCTTCCTACAGTCAATGAAAAATCAATTGTATGTGAATGGGTACATATTGTAAATAGACATGTATAAATAAATAAAAAAATAGCCGTCTCATTTTATTATTATCTTATTCGTGTGACAGGCACGGCATTCGTATTATTGTAGTTCGCGCGAAAAATATTTTTAAGACTTACTAGTCCTGTAGGACCTATATCAAGAAGTAGACATCTGTCAGTTTGACAGGTAAAACATATTGGCAGAACATAAGAAGTTGTTTGCTACAATTAAAGCTTTCAACTATAAATATATATACTTTTACATATTATTATAAAGAATTTGTCAATAAAAAAGTTTCTAATCATAATTTATAGTAGGTATATACTTATTTGGATAATGTTATAAGACAGTCGTGGTGCAGCAAAAGCGTGTAACACGACGTTTCTGGGTTCGATTCCCGCTCGGAGAATGAATTATTATTTACTAATATATTCATTCTTTCGACCAAAGTACCAAGGTATAAGCGTCGCGTTTAATTCCGCCACTTGACACGTACTGTCTCGAAATTTGGGATAGTGGGAAACGCAGTGTCTTAACACTAGATTTCCTCTGTCAACCCTGCTATATGCGGGATAGATCGTGAAGCTGATAATGTTATTATACTCGCACCTACTCCAATAGTTGCGTATTTCTGGTATTAATTGCAAAGATACAGCTGCAGCTCTACTTAAATAACAAATATGTATAAGTGGATATATGGTCGATACCACTTCTCATATTCCGATATCAAATTATCACTGAAACAAGATAGTTGTAGAATTGAGAAATATACAACATGTATATAATTTATATTAAAATTCAGTCTTATGTCATAGTTTTCATTTTAAGGACTGTTATGATGTTTCTTTAACTGCTTTTTATAAACAAAGAAGAATATTTTATAAGCAGTACCTATAGTTATATAACTAAATATATGTAAACCTAATTTCAGTAAGACCCTTTAATTTTGTTGTTTGTAGATGATAGCCATCACATTTCCAGTCAAATGTAAAATTAAAATTTAAAACCGGTTATTACATGTAAATTCACAAAGAAATAATATACATAAATTTCAAATAGCAATATGGATATCTAGAATGAAAAATATTACCACGATATCCATAAATATTGGCTTTGAAAACGCTTCCGCATATTTTAAGTAAACTGGAGATATTTGCTGTATAATATGTAGGTCGTTTGTCTTCATATAATATGAAAGTTTAGCGTATTTTGCATATTATCGTGAAAAGACCAAAGTAAAAAAGATGACAATTCTGCTCTTATTTGTTAAAGACAAATATTATCTAGTCTTTATCTGTGGGCAATATATGTACGTATATAAAACTCTATTCTTACTTTACCACCAGACCTATAACAAAAATACATAGAACACTAATAAAAAATAACAGAAGCTGAATTTTCGTATGAAGGTTCCTTAAGGAGGTAAACACTAAGAGGGGATTTTCTGAAGTTTCAAAAACAGATAAAGCATAATTCTACGTTCCTCAAAAAAGAGGTTCCAAGATACAACTTCATAAAAAAATACAAAAATGAGAAAAACTTCAGAACTATAACAGTGTATTGTAATATATAATTATGAACAATTAATTGATTAGAAATACTTACGCATACGCTATTTTAATTGGACTGCAATTGAATCAAGTTAGCATACGATTGCTATAATGGATTAATACTCAGGATGTTCTTCCACTTATTCTTTCTTATATATGGTATTATAATTACTTACAAACTACATTTAAGGAAATTTACAAATAAATAAACCCATTTATAAGTAATGTTTCGCCCACAACGTCATCCGCATGGACTACGCCCTAATCCTCTTCTCCTTTCTCGACCTTGTTTTATTATAATATGCATATAAATCTTCCTCTTGGATCGCTTAATATAAATGTCATTAAAATTTACAAGATTTAAATCGAAAATTGTAGGAAACTTTGGAGTCTCTCTATTATCTATGACAATTAGGCTGAAAGAAAAGAACGGGTATTTTAGCTAGTCTCTTGGTATACATCTCAAAATGCAGGACACGTGTTAAAATTAAAAAAAAAACAATAAACATTGTAAAGTTGCTATCATATTTTTATTTTATATTAGCTATAACGTGGGTTATATCTTTCGATCCCGACGACGTTGATAACGTCACTAGAAAACTTTCTATTTATATATTATGTAAATAGTATTAATAGCATATTTTATCTGACCGGCTCTCCTTTTTTTTATGAACTGTATAACAAAAGTTATTTATATGGTAGTATAGAAATCTATATAGTAATAGTATACAATATTTAATTATAGAAAAATGTGTAGTAACTTACCCGTAAGTAACCAGATTTCTTTCAGAAGACTCACTCTCATTTTATTAGTCTCCGCAGGAGCGGAGGAGTGCATTATCTGACTGTAAACGTAATGGCTAAGGGTTCCACTCCTGTTCGGGGAATGATTATAATAAAATTATTTTTAAAAGTTAATCCGGAAAAAACCTAGAGCTTCATAAATATGTACTTGATATTAATCAAGACAAATAAGCCTTATAAGTTTAATGAAAACTGCGAATTCCATACAGACAATCTCATAAATTTTGAAATATGTGAACAGATATCAATTGTAGATCATATAAGGTATATATCGTAATATTTTTATAACATTAATAGTTTTCAATAAATTAATTTCACTAATAAATTTAATTTTGTCTTTATAGAATGTTATAATATTAAGAGTTCTATCTAGAGAACAGAACGTGCGATTATTTATGTACGTAAACAAAGAGCCCTCTGTGATAATGAAATGTTTTCCTCTATTCTTGTACGGTTACTTGTAAATGACATCATAATATTTCGTTTCATTTAGTATGTTACACACAACAAGTGTTTATCTTTATACCTTTAATGTATCATGTTTTTTCCATCATATAGCAGGAAAGGTAGAGGAAATGCAGTGTGAAGAGTTGAGGCACTTCCTTCCACTTTCCGCTCAATTTTCAGGACATAGCGGATTTAGGGGTGGAACTCAACGCCGATTTTTGTTTTATTGCCAGAGCGAGGTGATGAAAATTATTCATTCCCTCGAGTGGGAATCGAATCTACAGCTGTCGTATTAATTGTTTCTTTATTTTTTTTATTTAAAGTTTTCAAGTTATTAATTGAAAACAATTGTTTATTATTGTAAAAGAAAGAATTATTATAATTAACAATTCCACCGAACCTTTGACAAATAAATTTCGTGTTAACATCAAAAACAACAATTTTTCCAACAACACATACCAATTAGTACGTAATTGATTCTGAGGTAGCTTGTATACCTCTCGTATTACATTTTAAATCCATTATAAGATCTGTTCATATAGAATTGTAAGCTATCGAGAATTTTGTTCCAATTTGACCAACGGTTGATTGGATAATTAGTAATTAACTGAAATTAAATTATTCTTTAATTAATTGATTGAGTATGGACGCTAGGTCCCTAACGACATTATCTTTTATACAGATGTAGCAGTATAACTGATGATTTATGATTCTTTAGCCTTTTGATTGTAAAGAAAGTTGCTTACGAGTAAGCCGAGTGAGGTCTGGACTCCGGCGGTGACATTTTTAGCCTTGTTTACTTAAATTAACAAAATAAGCTTATTATTCTAGCGCTTGAAACATTTTTGCCCATTTGGAGATATAGAAACTTCGACAGATTAAAAAATCAAAATATTAAAATACAATTGAAGCGCGATGTAATACATAACAAATACATTAGTCATATACATACGTTTCAACTGCATTATGACAGTATTGACAATAAACATTTTACGTGGCAATTTCCTATCCCAAATGGTATTAATAACGAATAAAATATTGGAATAAGCGAAAATAATTATAAATACTGTAATTATACATGTAGGTACCAGGTACCTATTATTTCACAATTCGAAAGGAAAATATATATATTTTTATATCAAACCTTGACTGGAATCATCGTTAAAATAGCGACAATATCTGAAATTACTGTTAAAATGGCTTCTTCAAGGTACAGTGCTTGCACCTGTACCATTTGATCAAACAATATCGTATATACAAGTACGCTAAACCTTGGCTTGCTCTTCAGCGAATTGCAGCCAATCTTGGTCGAATAAGTCGAAATAATCTAAAATGAGAATATTGTTTTTAATAACTACGAAATATAACGTCTAATTAGAAAAAGTTACAATTAAACACCTATTTTTTTTGTATTCTTTATTAAAAGCACATCAGATCAGTTAAATAATATTGACAATAAAATAAATAATAATAAGTTATTTTCAATAACAAAACCGACGCAAATCTTGTCTAAATGATAGAAATATTATAATTAACTGTAATTTTACTTATGATTCACGAATAATCTGTCGTGACATACTCATGAGCATTTATGAAATATGTGTGGTCAATTTTAGTTGACTAAACTATATTTTATGAATAACGTAGTTTGTTAGAAAAAATATATTAATAGATATATCAGTAAGGCTCTACCGCTAGATACGAAAGAGTTTTACTATGTAGATACGAAATAGCAAAGACACTTTAATTTTTAATTATTTTGTCTATAGTGACTTAACTCGAGACAAGGATCTGTATAGGCAGACCCAAATTGCTTTAAAATGTGCACGAACTTTTCAATATTATGCATTGATTCTTCTGCTGGCAGCATTGCACCTGATATCACTGTTATACTCTGAAATCGAACATCGATGGGAGCGGAAGAAAATACAATTGTTCCGCTTCAAGCTTTTCGAATCGACGTCTTTGTATATCTAGTCTCAGGAAAATGGGATTTTAGAATATTTAATTTAAACATAACATTTTACTATAGTGGCCCATAGAGTTTCATCTGTGTACTTTAATATGTACGAGATACTTCGTAATGCTAAAAAAACTTATATGTGCAAACAAAGACAGAGAAAACATGGGAACCTAGTGATAACGCATTCCTTTCTTATAAAGATCTCCATTCCCCAATATCCATCCACCTAATTCCCGAGGCACTGAGGAACTCAACCCTGGACTTCCCCGTTACGATAGGGGGAACGCTGGTGCGCCACGATAGCCAAAAAAATCTCATGTAAATTGGTTTCGGTGATATTTGTAAGCAAATGGAAGACTAAACTACGGTAAGAAGCGTCTAATAAATATCCTTGACATGATATTGTACATCCAGCCACATCTTAGAGAACAATAAAAGGATAAATATACAAGTTTTGATAGGAACAAAGCGTTTTCTTAGTATTTGGTTGATGAGATCATGTTATTCACGAGCTTAAAATAACCAACCAATACCAACTGTTTATATATATTTATTCTTATTTGTAATTTGTGGTTTCTTATTTTAATAATTATAGTAAAAAATCATGTCGTCATTTATTACTAGTATTTTTTTTTGTTAATTTTTTGTTTGGCTATGATGATACCACTATTTCTGACCATACTGTAGATGCTTATAATAATGTCCTAAAATCTATGTACAATTTTTTTATTTAGTAAGAAAAAGAATAATAAAAATACCTTAATAATAAATATAATAACATTAATATAATAAGGTACTTATATTATAAGGGTAATATACATAAAAACAATTTAATCGAGGCCACTCGTGGCGCAGGGGCACAAACGTGTGACTGAAAACGCGATAGGTTGTTGGTTCTATTCATACCTGAGGAAATGAATAATGATATTTAATATTTTTAATTTTTTTTCTTTTGTTGTCGAGGCAAAGCGCGGCGTTGAATACTGCCACTCAACCGGCAATGTTTTCAGAATTCAGTGGCAAGTGGAGAGCGGAGTGTCTTAATAAATTTAGCTCCCTCTGCCCTGCTACACGGGGGATACAGTGTAAAGCTGGAAAAAAACATTACTTAATAAAAGTTTAAAGGCCATGTACTAAAATTAAGATTACTTCTGGAACAGAATCCTATCATACAAATTTCACGGCACCCACGCCCAATATTCAAATGAATGTTAGCTACGCTCATATTACAAAATACATTTATATAAATGTATATTATAATCGTTCCAATCGAAGAAAACCAATTTCATTATCATTTTTATCGAATAAACGTGTACTTGCGTACTGGACTGTCGTAATAATGTATTTACGAAAAGAAAGTATGAGAATTTTTGTAAAGATTTTTTTTAGCGTCACCTTTATCTCGCACACAGCAACGAGAACGTAGTGCTAAGACACTCTGTTCCTTACTTTCCGTCGAATTCCAGACGCATTGCATGTTGAGCGGCGGAACTCAACCACCAGTGTATAAAATTTCATTTCCTGGATTGAGAACTGAATCCACAATCTTTGCATTTACAATCACACTTAGTACTCCTCATAGTACGCCAGGACCACTAAAATAGAATTTTTAATCGTAACTTAACTTTTTATCCTTTACTGATCTTCTGATCGTTTTTGATGAAAGAACGAATGAAGTTGGCGTCGACAATGGCTTCTAAGCTACTTGTTTTGTTCTAACCAAAAACAAATAACGATAAAATCCTTTACGGCCGTAATAAACCTCCTACCGTCTGTTGCTTTGAATAATAAAATTTGTTTCAAGCCATTCTGCGCAGCGGGAAGCTTATAAAGTTTTACTTTTAAGTAAATTAATTGCTTTAGCTAGTACATTTGATTTAAAACATCAAAAGTTATAGTGTGTATATAAAAAATAATATAGTGAGACAAGGCAGAGAAAACAATAGAACGATTTACTGTAGATTAGATAATCTATAACTTTATTTTTTATTAGAGTCACGCTGTATCCCGCTCACAGGCAGAGGTTATAGCCTAGTGTTAAGACACTCCGTTCCCCATTTTCGGCCTAATAACCTCGACACCTGACCATAGAAATGAAAATTTAATTATTTTATTTCTTTAATCGTTTAAATTTAACAAACCATTGTATATCTATCTTCAGAACGGGATAATCTATGCATAGTAAAAATTTACAATAAGTTAACAAAAGATTAACCATTTCTATTTCATTACTGGCAGTTAATTAAAATTGACACCATAAGTAATTGACAGTACTGCGCTATATCTACTGTCAGAAAAAAAACTTCTTCCATACAGTATAAAGTGGCTCGAACGGCTAAGATTGCCGCTGGCCCACTTCCCCATTGTTTACATTGAGACTGCGGTGTTTCAAGCGTGTATCTAGTCCTTTTGTTTAAGGATTCCTATTGTCTATTCTATACGTTATGAAACTGCCCACGTTGACGCCTGAATGGAGAATGGAGAACATCTCGAACTGTGGACACAAACAAGCTTCTTATGAGGAATATTTTAAAGTAACGTGCGTTGTTCAAAGTTTATTGCTAGTCTTTAAGTTTTGTCTTGAAAATATATTTAATATCCATTCATAATTAAAGTTCAACGCTGTATCCCACATACAGCAGGCACACAGCATTTCCCATTCATCGCTTAGGCATTGCGTGTTGAATGGCGGTACTCTACGCCGCGGTTTGCTTCGAGACCAGAGCGAAGGAATGAAAATATAAGTTTAAATAACTCTTTCATTGGGGATTGACTTGTGCCCTAACAGTGGCCTCTTAAAATCAGCAAATAATCTATTTTTTAAATTATAATTACATTTAGCAGCAAATGAATAGTCGAACTATTCCAACAGTATTATAAGAGTAGTTTTATATAATTTTATTGCGTAAATAATGTTTTTCTCGTAAAAGTTCAATGATTCATATAACAATAGAAGTCGTTATAAATGGTAACACACGTGATGTCACATCGTTGGCGGCAGGGAATGATAGTGGGAAGCTGCCAGTACATATTTGGACAGGCTCTATCGTAGGTGAAGCTTAAGCAATTTTTTTTTTATTAACAATATATATATATGTATATATATTGTTAATATGTATATAAGGCGTTTTTTATTATTAAATTAGAATGGTTGGAATGGAATTATTGTTTAATATATTTAATTTTAACTGCTTTCAAACTTTTGTTTAAGTGTTTTTAATTTTGTTATATTACAATTTTGCTTTGCGCGGTTGAGTTCCGCCACGCAATGCCTAAAGAATTCGACGGAAAGTCAGTAACGGAAGTGACCTCTGTGAATGTGTCTTAACACTAGATCCCGAGGTTCTCATTGCCTACCCTGCTAAGTGTGGGAACAGCGATCATAAAAGGGGTTTTAAAAACTCTATATTTACATTTATAGTTCTCATTATAGCATGTTTATCCTGCGAAGGAAATGGTAAAGCTAAAATAGGAAAGCTTAAATAGGCTAGAACCTACATGTTTAACTTTTTGCTCGACTTTAACCCCATATAAAGAAAATATATCTATAAAAAGTTCAGCATGCAATCTGTTTGTAAATGCATCGTAGAGTATTCCCACAGCGCCTGGGATCTTGAGTGTAGGGACACCTTGTGGGGGTGAGAGTATGTTCCCACACTGCACATGTGTCCCATTAAGGACCCCGGATGTGCGAACAGATTTTATGCGGAAACACCTTTTTGTGCAGCATGATATTTCAAAGTACTTTAAAATCATAGTACACTATAGAGCATCGATTTTAAATATGTTTTTTTTATTAAATAATGTGTAAAGTAAAACGAGTAACGAATAGTTAAGTATTTACAGCATAGATATTAAACAAAGAAAAGAAAATTAACATAAATGTTAGCCCTGGAAAAAGCTATAAAAACACATGTAAACATTTGTTAACAATAAGAATTAAATTATTATCTTTTTACATTCACTTTCTACGCTACGGTCCAATAAAACTTTTTTCTACATAATGTTGGAAGTCATTAATTAAATATTCTATCACTGCGGTTCACACGCTTACAACTCCATAGAGGTTACAGAGAGAAGTTTGTCGTAAGATTTATTCTATATGAATATTTAAGATTTCTTATAAAATAACCTTAGTAAGTAATTATGTTGTATTTTTACTCGTTTTTATTATTTAATAGTTACATTTGTCATTATTATTGACATAATAAATATGTAAATCAAACGTGTTAGTTATATCTTTAGAAAGACAATAAATATTACATGTGCATTTCTTGTGATAGTTTACATGAAGTTTATTATCTTAAAAAACAGCAAATTGTTGAACTCTGAAAAATAAAACGTGGCGCAGCGGAACATTACGTAAGAACAGTAATCGCGACGGTAATGGTTTCGATTCCCACTCCGGACAATAAGTTAAGTATTTATACCGTTCTATTTACCTAATTTACGAGGAGAATACCACATAACATTAGATTACCTTGCACAGAATACATCTAGAAGCTAACAAAATAGATTTATAGCAGGTTTGGAGTAGGTATATGGATTGTAACAGAACGAGAAACTATGGAAATAATATATGAATGTAGGTCCATCACACTTCTCTTATTGGAGAGCAATTCGATTAATCTCCATTTATCCCATTGGAAAGGCTGTGGGTGGAATAATAATGAAGCTATTGGTATCTTTTGAATAATAAATTATTGTTAATATACAAAATGTGATTTTATTATTACAATGATTAACGTATTAAGAGTATGAAATATTTTAATAAAATTTATTGAACTTTAAATTTACGTTATTTTTTATAATAATATGAACTTATATATTATTAAGTTACTCAACTATATCTGTTTACTTTTGCAATCGTCGGTCTCTGATTTAATATGGGTACGTATAGGACCGAAAGAAAAATGTATTTTAAATTTTAGGACAGTTAACAAAATATTAAGTCAATAAATGCGTTATAGCTCGTATGATGATCTTTTGTACTAATTAAATTATATTGGTATAGGTATGATATCTTCTTTGATATCGTTATATGTTCTTGACCAACAAGCGGACGAACAGATAGACATACGGATAGCACGTAATTTTAAAAAGTAAATTAAAGTTATATATTTTAGGTAACGCAATGTTTCATATTTGTATAATTTATAAAGGCATTACTCTAAAACATACACAATAAATATATACGCGGCTTTGTATGGTTTTTACGATTTTCCTATTCATTTTCATATTTTACGTGAAGTTTATTTTGTAACAGACAAAGCGGTAAGCTCAAACAAAACCGAGCTTTCTGGATACATTTGCTTTATACGGAGGTTTTATATTATAAATAATACATTACCTCGTTCAGGATTAACTTCCATGCGTTAATGCTTATCGTGAATAATAAAATAGCTAACTGTAGGTATAAAAATATATATAGGCACGAATGAAAACTCGTCGAGCATACAGTGTTGTTCAAAGATTATCGTAAAGAGAACCTCATAGATACAAAGAGTAATAAATAAAATTATTGATACTTATATACATATTTATTATTTAAAATCCATTATTTTTGGAGCTGGTGACAACAAGTGTTTATTTTTTGTTCGGTATTATTATGTTCTAACACAAGTTTCGCTATGCCTACCCACCCTACAGCATATACAAAGATAATAAAAATTAAACACACATATAAAATTTGAAGTTTTTCATCGATTTCCCTGGCTTACCATTATCATATCTTGACTTGGCAATGAGACCAACGGAAACGTTCTTTCAAATAAAACAGAGTTTTTAGAATCCGTTCAACACGACGGAGAAAACGACGAATACACAAAAAAAAATGGTTAATACATAACGTCCTCCATTTTGAAAAAAAAAGTCAGTTGAAAATTCTCTTAAAATACAGTGAATGACTTAACTAGTTCCCAATTAATGTCAATAGACACGTTTTGATTTCCCTCAAGACCAGTCGGCGTGAACGACAGATAATTTGGAATAGTGATGGCGTTACTATGAACATATTCAAAGCTAGTGCCGTAAACTGAAGAGGTGTTTATAGCTGATGACTTATGGTTCACTTTCTTCTAGCTATAGCTTCCGTTTTAAAATAATACCTACTATCCTAAGCCTCTTGGCCCTTTATAAATGTGATGATTGAGAATTCAATCATCAATAAGGATAATAAAATTAATCGCAGCGTTGAGTTGCGCTAGTCAACACGCAATGTTTCTAGTTTAGGCGGAAAGCGGAGAACGGAGTGTTTCAAGACTAAGGCCGTGTGAACTTAAGCCCGTGATTAAAAATCGCTCTCAAGTCTGAGAAGAAGTCTTGAGAATCCGTTTTCATTTGTAAATTGAGAATTCGATCATCAATAAGGAAAATAAAATTAATGGCAGCGTTGAGTTCCGCTAGTCAGCGCGCAATGTTTCTAGTTTAGGTGGAGAAAGGAGTGTTTCAAGACTAAGAGCGTGAGAATTTAGGCCCGTATTTATAAATCGCTCTGAAGTCGGAGATAAAGGTCTTGAGATGCTGTTTTTATTCATAAATTACATATCTATGAATGAAAATGCGGTATGAAAAGCTGCTTTTTATTATTCATACCTGTTTAGACGCCATTATGTAATAAATCAGTGTTAACATGCCAACAGTTTCAACATAAGATGAAAACTGAAATAAATTTATTGTGTTTTTTCGTGTTGCATGAATTATTTGTGCTCTTAAGACACGTGTTGATTAACTAGTGTTGCTTAAAAATAATAATTGAAGTGGTTTTTTCTTTATTATTACTACTTTATTCATTTTCTCTTAAGTGGGCGAACTAAATGCCAAATATATGTAAAATTGGAAATAATAATACTTGTATATATAAATAATAAACAACTATTAATGGAATTATTATATAAATATTAATGATATTATTAAAACAACATAATTAAAAATTAAACAATGGCATATTTATTAATATTCCAAGTACGTATCTTAATATAACGAATTGAACAAGTATAAATTAATTTATAATCAGACTAATTATTACCCTACTTAAATGAGACATGTTCAGAAACCAGCATCCATATCAATAAAGACGCAGACGATACTTAAGCCAACTGTTGCGTTTATTAAATAACCACTGTCTATGTTACTCTAGTTAATATTGTACGTATTAAGGCCACCGTGGTACAGTGAGTTAGGGATTGACTATAAACACGACGGTTGTAAATTCGATCTTTCTTAGGGGGGAAGATAATATTTTAAATATTATCACCACTGAACACGTAATGCTCAGAAAGTTTGATGGAATGTCTGTAACAGAGTGTCCTAATACTATGCTTACCATTGCGTTTGCGGGAAAAAGCATAAAGCTGCCTTTTGTATGATATATAGTCCACATTTCATAATTCTAGAAACATTATTCATCAAGTTGATGAGAGAATTTATTTACTAGCAATTATTCACTATGTAAATACAGATTATATTTACATATTGTCTTATACTATATTTGCATTGATATTTACCACGAAAATAATTTCATTCAATCCCTTTTAAAAGTAATCACCATTAATAGAAACCTATGACACCGTACATTGTTATTTATATTTAATAAAACCTATTTTTAGTACTTTTAAAAATACGTCACTCTCCCTTCATTATATATATATAGAATGCAATGGACTACTTACGTTAAAACCAGCCATTTATCACGGCGATACATCGCTCAATAAACATAGTAACCCTTTGAAGCCGTCAGATGAGCTTAACGAGATCAATCAGCCCAATGCCATGAGATACGGTTGGACGCAGGAAGAAATCATATTAGTGTAGCAGTTATAATCATATGTTAGACTTGTATAAATTATTTATATACTGTAGTATATATTATAAATTTTTTAAAATATATGTTTTTCTTTAATATTTATATTTATTAATAAGACGAAAAGTAATAGATAAAAAATAGAATAGATAAACGTACAATAATAGAATCCAATGGTTGCATAGAAACATATATACAAACAAACATACATATGATATGGTAACTAAATCATTCCATACAACTGCATTAGTCAATGGTGACAATGAAGCTGTCATAGGGGTGCAGTCAATGGAACACCGTGAACAAAGGCACCTCTCGTCACTGAAAGGGTTGATGACACAAATAGTGCCTGGCTTCGTAATTGCTACGATATTGCTTTATACCATGGTATAACATGAAAATGTGGAAAACCTTAGCTTGTGTTATAATAAGTTATTGTTTATTCTAATAAGTAGGCCTTTAGTACTTTTGCTTTATTCATAAACCTAGGGAGATAAATTACAGATATCTAGGAACCGAGAGGTCTGGTTCTAAAATGTAATTCTTTTATAAGTAGTTTTTATATATTCATAAATATCGATTTAGCTAAAAATCGATTGTACAATTGTTATACATGAGAAGTTACCATTTATCGATTATACAGTAAACGCACGCAAACTGATGTTCATCTAGTTGTGTAACGTATATGTTATCAGGGACTCAATCATCAATCTTGATAAGATATCGCAAGCATTTCCGAGTTATCAGACACATGTTGTATTTAACAACTATTTATATTTTACTGTCGAATTGTCACTAAAAATATTAATTTTAAGTTAATTGTACGACAAATAAATTATGTTATTTTTATTATTGTGTATATAAGTTATATTAAATAAGCGTTATAGATAGCTTATAATAGAATCTATCATGTCATATTCACTTTTTTTTTACTGAATAAATTAATATATGCTATAATTTAACTAGTTTAATAAAAAGGAACGTTAATATTACATCACATCTATAAATTATACCTACATATCTATCAAAAACAAAGATAAAATCTTAGCTTCAAAAGTTGGCTGGTTCAAAGCTTATATATAACTTACTGGTAATATTAACCATGGTAGCTGCCCGTTCTGATTTTTGCATGACGGCCGCGCGTGCCGTACTTCCGGGCACCGTTCCAAACCATTGTGAGGGGACCGGAAGCGATGTAATCTGTACGTAGGTACAATATGCATATATGGAGAGGGGAATTAATATATTAATATTAAACTACTTTTTATTGAAATGAGTTTACGTAATTTCACCAAAATTCTATATGTAATCGCTAGCGTTGCGTATACGTGCTGCTCAATTCATTTATTTAGACAAAATATGTAGTCTAAAGTGTATTCGAATTTGGTACGTAATTTGAATGGGTTTGAGAAGGTTTTGCCATGAACGGATAAAGTACCTGGGGCTCGTGAGGTGTAGTGCTCGTTTGTGTAACTCTAACTAATGAGATCTATATTGCGTAGATATACCACTGGTCTGATGTAGTAGCTTTAAAGGTATTACGCTGATATATAATAAAAGTGTATTGGTATGGGAAAAATATAGCTTTTTGCTCATTTTAATAGGAAAAACTGTTTTATTTTAAATATGGCAGAACTCAATACCGCGATTTTGACTATAGATGAAATGAAAATATTAAATATTTGATTTCATCGAATTGGAATCGAACCCACGACCAGTAGCATTTACAATCAAACATGTGTGCCCATACGCCACGACTGGCCTCATTTTAACTTTTATTTGTATTAAATATGCGGGACCTAGTTAACTTTACGTAAAAAAGCCTATGTAACGGTAATTGAAAAGATAAATTACCGCAGCATGTTATCTAAATCAAACACCAGTTACACAAGATTTGGACAAAAAAAATAGCAATTCTCTCAAACTGAAACCTGCGAAATGATTTATTTCAAAGTGTTAACCTCCTTAAATATTAAAAAAGTACGTAATCCTATCAGGATTCGGTCATGCAATTTATATATTTTATATATATGTAAACAATGTTATAGGTACTTTTACTTAAAATATTGTATACAAGTTCAGAAAAATGAAAATATAAATTTATATAAATATTTCATTTCCTCGAGTGGAAATCGAACCCCAACACTTGCTCCCCTGAGCCACGACTCGCCTCAACATATACAACATAAAAAATATAATGATTCAAATTTCTAAGGTTTCATTAGCTAATATATCAGCGAGCTAGAAATACGTAGATATATCAGTAAATCCTACGAGATTAGTAAATAACCTACGTTTCTTCACCGCCATTGTTCGAACACAATGCCCTATTCGTACGTGTAATTTTAACGTATGACTTCATAGTTTTAGGCCATTGTGAGATATCATTTTAACTTTGCTTTGTTTAGGGTGGACATAAAAGGATATTAGATACTCAAAACATATACGATTAAGGCCGTGATGACGCAGCGGTACAAGGGTATAAATGTAACACGACCGTTGTGGGTTCAATCCCCCTAACACTAGGTTCCATTTAGCTACGCTGCTGTGTGCGGGATAAAGCGTGAACCTGATTTAACACGTATATAAGCGCACTTTAAATAAATTTACTGTTTGTTTTTGTAAACGTAAAAGAGTTCCGTCTTATCTTGATTTACGCTGGCTGTTGCAACATTACCATTTACCGCGAACCGTGATGAGTTTGAATGTTACTTTCTTTTTTTTTAATCTCCTCCATGCATAAACAATAAGGCAAGTGATATTCTAATAGAGATACTTACTGCACTTTCAATAAATATAAATTCCCAAAGATAATTTTCTTTTTCAGTAATATAAATGTATGTAATATGTTAGAAAATAATTTGAAATTCTGTATACTTGTTTAAATAAAAAAGAAGTAAAATAATTTTTGCTGCAAAGCAGACCTAGGTTGAAAAAATGAAGAGAAATCTTATTAAATTGTAAATGTTAAACACTTAAGGTAAATTGGGAAACACGTTTGTGCTTTAGTAGTTGAGGCTTATTTAGTTCTAAGATTGTTTATTTCACTAAAGTAATTACTTCGAAGTGAAATACACAAGAAAATTAGTTTCAAGACAAGATTTGTGGATATCATAATTTAAAAATTTGATAATCTATCGAAATAAAAAATTATAGGCTTTTACTAAAAAGCTTTTTCATCTTTTCTATTTAAATTTCATGAAAAAATGTAAGTACGTAAATTTTTACAATATTATTTTATATTTATTTTCCTTGAAATAACTGGTAGCCGTTTTGTATAAATTGAGTAGAACACTCAAATGAAGAAAAGTAAAAATAATTTAAATCTTTAAAAAGATTGAATCTCTAGCCATCGCGCTTACAGTTAGACTCTGCCTCTGTCCTTTCCACAACGATATTTAATTTTTCAAATTGCAATTGGCACATTATGCCTTGAGGGTCAGTTTATTTATACGAAGCAATTAATGTTTCACACGGTTGAATATAACGACGATCGAGAAGTGAAGGCCGAATGAAGAGTGTGCCAACAACTGCAAAAAGACGCTATAATAATAGGCTTTATAATAGAATCGTGTACTGTGGTACTAGTTATAATATTCTTTGAGTTATAGTCCACAAATATTTTACGTGGACTATAAAACGTAAAATCCTGTTTTTTCCCGATATAGTAGGATTTAGAAATTTCTCTTTTAATGCTCCCCTACACTCCTTAAAACGCTTGCACATTAATTTGAGGTTCTTAGTTGCGTCATTTTTGCATATTGCAGTAATATAATATTAGTATATTAGACTAGGAAGTTAGAAATTATTTTTTTAAACGGAAATTTCTTATACTAAGTCAAATGTATGTAATAATACATTTGCATAATGATATTTTATATTTTTTCTAAATATTTTTTTAAGCGTCGAATGTTATACGTAAAAGTTCTTTATTTTATTACATGAAATTTATTTTTAGTTATAGCAAGCAAACCCGCTAGCAAAGATTAGTTAACAATTAGATGTATGCGCTTGGATGACCGTGGCTACGCTTGACGCGTGGCGTTGAAACTAATTTCGGAAAGGACATTACTGCAGCTGAGAATTGGCTAGCAGCCATGCAGATAACGAATATTGTGTTAGTTTATGTGGTTATTAAATGGGACCTAAAAAGTGGTATAATAAAGAAATATAAGGATGTATGAACTATATTCGCAGGGGAACCTGCGAATATAGTGTTAAGACACTCTGTTTCCATTGAGACACTTCCGTTCCCAATGCGCCACGACTGTCCTCAATGATATACGACAAGTAAAACCAATTAAAAATAGATGAATGATATTTTATTAAACCTGAACTAATATAATGCATATAATTACATTCAAGACGAGAAAGCGAGGTAAAATGAGAAAATCAATAAACATTGACATCAAAACGGGGTTAAATTGGAAAGTAGGTCATGGCGGGATGAAGTTGTGTAGCTACCGTGCGTAGGATTAGGGGGAATGTTTGGATTGGTCGGCTACGGATGTAGGGCCGACGCGAAACTGATTTGCGACATCCCATTCTTTAATTTCGGCCGTAATAACTACGACTGCTAAGCCATACGTTCTGATCAAGCTATATCGAAATTATTACCTACTTGTCACAATTTAACCCCTTTTTTTTTAATTTTATCATCATCTCTTAATGGAGATTTTTATAAATTTCCGCTACCAAAGATAATTGCTAAGCAATCCTAATTAAATGCGAAACATAAAAAAGAGAGAACACTACTTATTATATATTTTGAACATTTTCTGTGTTACTCCACACTTAGGACCCGTATAAAAGTTTGAACTTTGGCTAAAGTTCTTAATAAATAAGAAACACAATTACATATTTTATTTTATTTAAAATAATATTTTTTTTTTCCTCTGCATGTTGAACTAAATTATTGAATAACATTACAAGCATTTTTAATTAAAAAAAAACTGAAACTAACCAGTGAGAGCCAGTTTGAAGTTTTACGTCGAAAATTATATTTGAAGTCGAGTTTTCGCAATCGTGATGAGTAGAGATGAAAAGATTTTTAATTTATAGTTTATTTTGAAAGAAGACAACCGCTGTGTTTATTTTAATAGGAGGGACTGTTTTTCTGCAATGTCAACATAGGTTTTTTTTCACAATGGCTTAACGACAAGAGACAGGTTGAAATGTAACACATAATGATAAAAATAATAATAAATAAACAAGGAAAGAACAAATAGAGTTTGGAATTAAGTAGGTTTTTGTTATTTTTTTAAACTTAGTCCTTAATTACAATAAGATCTAGGTAGAAGACCTAGATCTTTATCGACAAAAAGCATCAAAATTTATAATTAAAGGTATTAAATTATTATTTCAGTACTTAATTTTTTAAACTAAATTTCTTATATATATATGATATCTGCTAAATATAAATTATTTAATAAAGTGGCAAAAGTCAAGAAATATCTTAATAAGCTTGAAGAATTTAAATCGTTGGTATACCGTAAGTAATTGTCAAGTTCCGCCATGTAATGGTGATGATTGGCAGTAAGTTATCCGTAACCAATTAGTCTTCACACGTGCCAAGCATCTGATAGCAACGTAACTATTATGTGAATCTCATCGAGGAACAGTGTAATTTCGCGCTATTAAGCGATTCTATGGCATAATGACATTTTCTAGATAAGATATTTATATAGGTAGGATAATTATAGATACTTATATATAAGTACATATATAGGAAAATATAATATATAATCTGGTAAACAATCAGTCTTGACTAAAGTCTAAAGTTCCCTACATTTATCTTCATGATATTTATTATTATCCAGCTGCTGTTTTTGGACATTACAAATAATGGTTGGATATACGAACTTACATAATATTATACTAAGGCGCAATCGCTATAGCTAAAAATCACGTTGTATCACACTTTATTAACTTTAGGACCTACGCTTTTGCGCATGACTGAATATTTATTTTCATAATTCTTCATTTTACAATGTCTATGTTACCCACGTTTGCATTCTTGGCTACTTGCCGCAAGCGATGTAGTTGGGACGCATATTATGTCGCTGCCGTCAATCTCTTACGGGTATATGATGTAAATTCCTGGAGGTCGTTCATGATTAGTCTCAAAATGTTCCATCTTAATGGTCGAAGAATGGAAGGAATTTTTTGATATAAAAGTTATAAATAGATATTTACCTTCGTCAGTCCCGATTTAAACACGCCCAATGACATTAGCATAATTCTAAAATATTTTTAGCATGAAGGTACTTAAAATAACATTTTTATCTAAATGTACCTATTCATACTTAAAATTGGCATTGAGGTTGATAACATTGCCGTTTGTACTTGCTAATATATTTATTTATGTTATTATACTAAGAAGGACAGTAGAAGCTACTATAAAATGAAGCGTTGGCTTTATAATAGATACTTAGTGGTTATTTAAAATTTAAGTATCAGAGTACAGAGGCTAAGTACTTAAATCCGTTGGTACTCGAACACGTTCAGCTCACTCCAACCACCTAACTCGGTCGTTTAAGACAATGCCAGTGGAAAAGCTTTCATATTTTAGATCGATAACCTCTTGTTTCGAAGCGAGCCATTGACACATGAATGGGTGGAGCGTGGCTTCGGTTTCCCTCATGAATTCCATTATCGGCTTTTCACTGAGCTATTGTGTTAGGATGATACCCTTACCGTGGACTCAGGAGTTGTCAAATCAAATGTAAAATATTAAATGTATTTGTCTTTCAATGTAATATTTATATATGGTCGGTCTACAGAAAATATATATTTTTGATTTATTAGTATGTAGTATACAGTATTATAATCAAATTTACTAATTTCTAATAACTTCAATAGTAGGTACATTTCTACAGAATTGGTTTAATTTTTAAATCTATTTAGTTAAATTTGTAGTAATAAACTTGCCACTTTCAATAAATTTAAAACTTAATTATTTCATAATAACTCTAATCATTTTAGTGAAGATGGAATTTGGACAAATTGGATTATCTTACAAAGACCAAAACATATCTATTATCTTTAATTGCAAAAAAACTGTAACTACTAAAATTGAAAATGCAGATTCGAAACTTTAAAGTAATTTGTGAAAAACATTAGCTTATTCCAATACTCACATGGTAAATCTTTGTAATGTAGTAACTTAAATAATAAAATCATTTGTTGAATGAAGGTAAATAAGAAGTCTGGTCTCGTCGTCTGAATAACGTCCACGTGGACGTGACTGGTCGCCAACTGTACTGAATATTAATTAAATTTTACTATAACCAGCGGACGTTACACCAAGAAGCCCTTTGCATTTTTATACGAAATAATAAAATAGAGGTATGCAAATTAATTTATGTAGCGTATATCTCATAGTAGAACGAACTCGGTTCTTTGTTAATTAAAGTAGTCTAAATGTAGAGGAATATAACACTATAAACTCTGTATACCTCTTGCCTCGTCTATTGTCACCACCTCTTCATACATCTCCTCCGAAGGCCTCTCATGCTTTTTTACGTATGCTCCTTCAATATTATTGATACTGTGGTTACGAAGGTCATACGAAGTCTTTCCTCTTACCACTCACCACGTACTTTGTCTGCCATTCTTACGTCGTCTATTCTATTAACGTGCCCAAACTGCCTGAGTACGTTCTTCTATAATACAAACGGTTTATTAAATATACCTATATGAATATCATTAATTTATTCAAGTCGTATAAAAGTCCCATATGATTCACAATATACTTTTTTTGTTCGCTACATTATTTTCAATAATATGAAATTTTATGTTATTCTTTTTATTTTTTACAATTTAGTTGTCTTAGTCCTAGACGTATAACTATATACATGAAAAACAAACGTTACAAACTCTTAAAGACTTGCAAACAAGATGGACCGTCTCACAAACTAAGTCTAATGATAAGATATTTTTCTTCCAGCCCAACAACTCCGCCCACGGTGTGAACGTCCGTAGCACAGTTAACTTTTATTAATTACACATCTTTCCCACCGCTACGTGACTGACAGTCTAATAATTGAAGGAAGGAGGCGAAATAAGGACATCTGTTCATTTATTATTTGGTCCCGACAAATTCAATTTAGTATACTAAGAAAATTTAGTATACTGAGAATTTTTTAGTGTAAAATTAAATGTAGAAATACATATAGGAGTATTTAATTCGTGTAAACAGCGGGGAGACATTGATCGGGGGTATAAAACACATAAGAATAATAAGAGTTTAATTTGACATAATTATATTCAAATAGGTCTTAATGTTTTGGCAGATGTAATGCAGTAATTAAGGAAAATTATAGATTTAAATCTTATAGATAGACATTGTCGATCATTCACTTTTATTTCTCATTAATTTGGTTTAATTACAGGTTTAACCGTTTGATTAACTTTAAAGCGTGTCTTCAAAGAGCAAAGAGAAACAAAAACCAAAACTTTAAAGGAAAAATTAAAGTAGTAAAAAAAGCTAAGCGTTATGGAAAATTAAACCTTTTTTTATTTACGATTCATCTGTTAATCCATTCAATTAAAAAAAAACACTAACTCTATTTCACTATCAGAAAGTTTTCACAATAAAGATTAAGGCACATTTGTTGCTCACGGCAACTATATCGATATTTAACAAAGAGAAAGCTGTGGAGTCATTGCTTACCGTTTTCTTTCTAAAGCGTAAGAAGACAATGCATTACGTAAGGACGGTTATATACCAACGTTGATAATACGATTCAGCGTCATATAAATTAGCTGTAGGACTTGATGAATCGACCACTTTTTGGTAATATAAAAGGCAAATAAAGTATATTGAAGAGCTTGCAGAGTGGATTAGGTTGAGTCGAAAGGTATAAAACTCTGGTAATAAAAGCCACGAATAATTCCCTGTAGAAGAGAAGACGTTTGTTACAGAAACAGTTATTGAAGAGTGCGCGGAGAGAGTATTCAAATGGTTAAAGATCTTTTAAGTAGTCAGTGGCTAAATGTGATAGCGGATCAGACAAGGACAACTAATAATTTCGTGTCGATTAAAAATAGTTTTATTTAGTAAATAATTTAAATTCATAATTCTGTGAAACTCCATCTAACTTAGCACTACATTTATAAAGATGTTCAATTATAATTTCTAGCATTATTCAAATCCGGAAAAACTGGGATACCGGTATTCATGTCAAGTCAATGTCGAAAATACTGGTTTTACTAGAATAGCCGAACCATTCTAGATATTGCGACCCGACCGACCGACGACCAAAGCAATGGGGTGTTAAAGAAATTCAAATTGTGTTTTATTATTATAAAATTGATTACATAATATATACAATATCTAATAAAAATTATATGTGTTGCTAATATATAACGATCTTAGGCACGAGTCGTTTACGTAAATGATAAATGGCGATAGTCACGCAGACATGAAGAGCGACTTCATCACAATTTTTATAAATTATTAGGGATCTAATCAGAAATTTGTAGCCAGTTATAATTCTTACTATTTATTTGGTCTCCATTAGTTTGTATTAATTGATTCAAGACAAAATCATAATTGATTTTTCCTTTTTATTGGTAGTACGAAGTGTCTCAACAATAAGTTCTCACTCTGTATACTCTATCATATCTTAATAAACGCCTGAAGCTGCAATGACTGACGGAATATTGTTAATCTATTAAATAAATTAAGCTAAAGTAAATAATTGCTGCTTATTATGAACTTTATAAAATCGATTTCAAATTTAGGTCATCGTTCTTATACAAATTGTACCTACGTTCCAGCTAAAAAGGCACAAAATTACGAAATTAATTACGGAGAAGTTGGCAGCTACTCTCAAATTTCAAAGATCACTATTCAATTTAATTTCGGAGTAACTTAAGTAAATTTCGAGAATTATAATATAGGTACTAATCGTATGAGGTGGTTATTTTGTTACATTAGAAAGTTTATTATATTATACTGAATTCATGATCATGGACATTCGAATGTTCTATTTTTAATTATAAAAAAAACTCAAAAACTCAAGTGCACAGTAAACTAAAAAAAAAAGTTTAGATTTTTTTTTAGTTTTACTGGGAACCTGGTTCCACTGTTAACCAATCTAATTTAAAAAAAAAACTTAAAAACTTTGTTTACAAGTACACATTTCTTAAACATTTACTTAAAAACAAAACACACTAGTACAATACACACCTTGGCTTGACTTGGCTTAGGACTTTTAAATTGTATTTAAATTATCTATTCATACATAACAAGAAATAAAAACAAAATTATGTAAAATAAAATTAACAAAAAAATTAAATATCTACCTATTACCTCATTGTACTTTTTGAAAATTGCTCTATTACATTTTTTGTCCTCGTAAAAAAATTATATAATTTTTCAATACTCGCCGCCGTCTTCTCTAGTACGTGACCAATGATATTAATACTGTTAACTTCATTGTATTGCGCCCATACATTTACAGTTGCTTGATAACTGTGTCGAACTGTATTAACTTTCTTTTTAAATTTGCTTATTGGTTAACCAATAGTACCACTGTTCAATTTTGGTTCCCAACTTTGAATTGAATTCACAATTGAAATAATAAAAATATCAAACTTATTGAAAGACTTCATAATTGAAAAATTAAACAATTTTTTTTTACTCGACTGCGTCAGAATTCAAAAGTAGGGTGTTATTGTTAATGTTTTTATCTTCTTATCTACTGCCACAGATTGATCATTGAATATTTTAAACCACTTTTGTTATTGCAATAGGCTTCTTAATGTTTTTAGTTTAACTTGTTATGCTTTTTCAGTTCAATGCGTTTCAGCCGTCCGTTTTTTGTTTTTTATTATAACAACGTAATTGTTAAATAATCATAGTTGAAATTGAAAACGTTATTATTATAATTGCTGCTGACACTACTGATGTTACTCATATATTTAACAATAACATAGATAAAACTGTGTGTATTTATATAATAGAGTTTCAATGATAAACTTTTAATTAAGTGTTAGCACACAACATTGTGCAACGTGATGCGGCTGCGCATTAAAATGTCGTCTTATATGATAAGATAAGAGCACTTGATCATAGCATTCAAAATAGCTCCAACGATCACATTACATTTTATAGACTAAATGTATAATAGTTAATTATAATTTTACTAACAAAGTGTAAGGGAATTGTAACTTTTTAAGCCGTGAAAATAATTTTCTGGTTATAAATGATAATATAAGGAATTATATGAAATTAGAACGAAATGTAACGTATATGCATTTCGCTATCACGCACACAGCAGGATACGCGAGAGGGAACGTGTTAAGATACACCTTTCCAATTAAGCCACTTCCTGTCCCCACTGTTCGCTGAATTCTGAAGGCATAGAAGTGACGGTCACCTTAAGGCTATCGCTTTCTTAGAAAATATTTACGTGAAGCATGTGTGATCATCAAAGTTCAGACGCTGCCTACTTTGAAACATCTACGTGTGAATTGCCTTATGCATAATTGATATTATCTTTTAATTTAGATTAACATATTAATAATTTACTGTTTGTACATAATTACCATAGTTTAATTATGTTAAGTATTCAAAGCGATTTCATTTTGTGATCTACTAAGTCCTCATAATATACATACAGAAGCAAAGTATGTTTTGTCCGAGCACCGCGTGGGCTACAACTGCGTAGGAAAACGGTCCAATTATCGTATCGTTTATGGATGGAGTCAGACCTAAGGTCTAATAATAATAAATTGATCATAGCAATTCGTCTTTATAAAGATACTTAAATATGAGTTTTTTGTATGTTGGCGGTTGTGGTGGGAGTGTCAAGACACTTTATGGAGGACTTTGCTTGAGCTTACCGTTCTAATTCGCGATATTGTGTGCGTTCTCCTAGCAAGCCATGTTCTAGCCAGAACAAGCTCTAAAAATGGTTTCTACAGTTGTTCACTTTTATAATTTAAAATATTTTCAGTCAAAATACATGAAGATACCGTTTTAAAATAATTTTAAATTTTAAATGTAAACGTTTTTTATTTAAACTATTAGAAATAGCGGTTCATAATGATGGATTTTTTGCCCGTGTATGGACATCCCCGTTATACTATTAGGAGTTCATGATTGAATGAAAATGAGTATATTGTGAATTCAACGATTTCTTTATTTGCAACTAAAGTTAAACTTATATTGAATTGGCTTTAATAATATTATTAAGAGTTCTATTGAATCGGGCGAAATAACATTTTTTTAAGTGAACGCAATATAGGCAAATTTTCGATGCACCTACATGTTTTACTACACATAACAAAGCGAAGCTAACGTTTAGATATTATTATAGAGCCAACACTTTTACAGTCACTGTCCTACTGCGCCTAGATAGGCTAATTAAATTTTAAAGGTATTTTGTTTATACAGCTTTAATTTTTATTAGACGTGGTTGGAAAGGAAGTTGTTGTTTAAATAAAAATTTGATAATAAACAGCTCGAAAAATAGATGAAGGTCGCATATATCAGACGTAGCACATTTTATTTGTTGGTATAAATAACGGTTATGCCAGATTTTTATGATACGGCAAAGCTATTTTTGTCATGGTGCAAAATAATTCATCATCGCGGCGCAGGGGCACAAGCCTGCGACTGTTAACGCTACAGATCGATCGATCGATGTCGATCGAGTGGGAATCGATCGATGAGTTCGATTCCCACTCGATTCCAACACGCAATGCCTTCATAAATCAGTGGAAAGTCGGGGGCGGGGTGTTTGTTTATCAAGTTGTTAATTAAACGATCCTTTTCTAAGAGATTTGTAAGGAATTATTTAGTATGTAAAAATAAAACTAATAAACTTCTAAAGAAAGAGAACAAAATATCATTCATAATTCATTTATAATATTGATAAGTACGAACATAAGCAAAAACATAAAATGAAAGCAAAAAATTTAACAACTCTTAGTTGTGGGTGTTTTTTTAGTTTTGTTATAACATTCATTCGTCACTGTTTAAAAAATATAAAGAAATATTCGAACAATTGTTTTAAAGAAATAAGGAGCTGTAGTTCTAAAGACTTTATTACCTTTTTTATAAATTCGGGGCAAGAAATAAAGGTACCCGATGAATCATAAGGGCTCTTTGGAATTTCCAACCGCGGAGTACCATTCCTGTTATCGTAAACAAATGTGATGATAAACGTTAAAGGTATTTCCTGAGATAGCAATACATTCTTCATTTAAAACCTTTTTTATTATAAAAACATATAATTATTATAAAATGGAAAATCCCCTACACTCCCTAACTAAGTAAGTAAATAACATTTAAGTCTGTGATGATGTTTAAACAAAAATAAACTATTTTAAAATGTTTGTCTGTCCTTATTTTTTTTAATTGGCTGTCTTTTGTCTGAATAAACAGCGTTTGTCGTGTGCCGTCGATGTGTCGATATGGAATAACTTTATATTTGTCTATTTAATAAGACAACTTTTTTTAACTTTTACATATCAAAATAACGAATGAATTTGCCTTAATGCCTAAATACATTTAGTGCCTAAATATATTTAAATAAAAAGGAAGCGGGCGAAGCCGCGTGTGGGCCTCTATTATGTAAATCTCGATGACATTCAAAATGTATAAGGTTAGAATATATAGTTTTGGTGTTTTTTTTTGTAACAGGCCAAATCATATTAAGGTACGTTTAGCATGTTATAAACCAGTATCTTAAACGCTTTCTCTCCTTCAGCGAAGGTTATAATTATGCAAGTGTACGAGTTAAAAAGTTAAACTATTATGAAAGGTATGCTAAGATTTATAATTTCTTTCTTTTTTTAAATAAAATTATCATACTTGAATTTTAGACGCAAATGATTTCTCATTTATATATAAACATAACATTTTCAATATAAATAAATGTAGATATTAAATAATCCGAATAATTTATTACTTGCACGAACAGTTATAAACTAACATAAAAAATATAATTGTCAGCCATCGATAACTTTCGAATAATGCGGAAGAGGATATTGAGACGTTACTTATTTTAGTTTCCCGCCATTGTAGAAAGTCTAAACGTTGACGATAAAGACAATGCACTCACTAGTGTTGTAGTTTCTGACGGCTGATTGTATGAAAGTGTTGCAATTGAATTAATAATGATTCAAAGAGGTATAATTGTAGCTCGCTGAATAAATGCTCGTTTTACTGCGCTTTCCTTTCGCAGACAAAGGTGAAATAAGAAATACAAATATTTGAAATATAAGAAAATTATGATAAATTATAAACGGAGTAGAAGGAGAGAGAACAGAGGCAAGCGTGACGGTCTCATCAACTTCTTAAAACACGCCCTCCGAGGAGTGCTCGTGTTTTTAACGTGACCTTGGATTGGATGTGTTAGCGAAGGTCAATCGAGGACTCTCCGTGCCCCTCTCTCTCTTGCTTCATAAATCTTTTTTACCATTCTTTCATATTTAATTATCTGGACGTGCCCAAATCACCTAAGCATGTTCTTTTTCATCCTTACTAGTACCCTCCATTCTGGTTATATCTTCAAGCCTATCGTAAACTAATAATCCTACGAATAGATCGCATATCCACATCATTCTCTTCTTTTATAAAACTTACATAATAAATCATAAAACCTTTAGAAATATATTTAAAAACACACTGTACCAAGAAGTGTTACGTACCTATATATATATTACACAAATTATATATTTATTCCTTTGCATCTGTAATGGCCAGGTGCTATATCTGGCTATTCTCATATTCAAGATTCACGTGCAAATGTTTGCTTGCTATTCTGTGTATAAAAGCTTTGAAAGCTCAACGAATGAAAGCATTGTATGAAATATTTACATCGACATCTGTCGTCTGTGTTATTGATATGGTATGAGTCCATAATGGTTATTCAAATTTTTAGCGAAGTTTGTTTATTTATTAAAGAGGTTTTCTTGCTAAAGAATTCTAGTCTTATAAATGTTATTGTGTATTTATTTTAATCGATAATATTAAATTCAATTTTAAATAAAGTTAAAACATTCAAAATAAGCATTTCTATCTAAAAAAAATCCATAGTTGCACAAAAAATAAAAGAAATGCAGTTTTTATACATATATGTATTTGATTAAAATAGAATACCATTATACGAAATACAAGAGACCCAATCATCTACTAATCCATTCACGTTCTACTCGTCGTTCGACAACAAAGACATGTGGTGTGATTCCACTTCAAAAGATATTCGCTAATTATCATCTTTCATTAGAAACGCCACTGTACTGTGAAAATATATAATTTAATACGTGTTTTTTTTTAAATAATTTTACTCTTTTACAAACAATCCATCCATATCGATCTATCATATCATTTTAAAACTTATACATACGTATATGATTTCTTGTTAATTTGCACAGATTTTTAGCATGTTTAAGATTTTTGTACTTGTGTTAAGTTTTCTTTATATATTTTATCCAATATTCTCTATCTATATCTTTGTATCTAATTTGATAATTTAATTATGACCTATGAAATGATGCAAAGGGTTTTATATTATTTAATGTATTAACGTGGTAAAATTGATTCTAAAAGGACTAATATGGCGCCTATATTCCATTATATAAACAACAACAAAAAAAATAGGTTAAGAGCGTTAATTAATTTTTAATTTAAGACGACATATTTTAATTTCATTCAAGATAAAAATTTACTTACAAAAATCAATTATTCTAATTAAATCGGTTAATAACGAGGCATAAAAAATGAATACTTAGGCTTGCTCAATTAATTTTCTCATGTTCTTTTTATCAGAACTGGTTACAACTACATCATTAGCGACATCATCATTATAAATGAATGAAAACCGACATATTGGATATATGTAAATTTTATGTAACTTAGTGTAATTTTGAAAAAAGAGGTCACGTTATATTGACCCCGAAAAGAAATTGAGGAAAGTGTCGTTGGGACAAGACGAGGCCTACAGTTTGAAGTGGACGATGCTATTTCTGGATCTTCTCTTTTGAAATCTTGCGGTTTCTCATCTTAGCTCTAATTAAAAACGAGATTTCTTGAACAAGCAGCCTTAACACCTTTATAAGCAGCCTGCTGTTTATTCTATTTATATAATTATAATAGGAAAACGTAAAGTAAGTATTCATAAAGGTTATTATTTATAATATAGAAATCATAATAATAATATAAGCGTTGTCACCACTTATTATTCTTATCATATCGACTTGATTTTAATACAAGCACTAGCATGTATTGTTACTCTATTAAGAGGATCTATGAATACATGCGGTTGTATTTTCCTTTTAACAACTTATATAAAAAACCAATAAATCGGATACTGTAATAGATGGATGGAACACATCCATTTTGAGATACTGTATCTGTCCCAACGAATTTATTGATATATTTTAACGTAAAACCCTTAGCATTTAATGAACACGAATGTTATCACCAGTATAAAATAATACATTTATTTAATAATAATATATATTTGTGTACATTCACTGGCTTTTGTTTACCTACCGCTACAGGACGACAGTTTCCAGAGATCCCTGTCCGACAAATCAATATGCAAGCGAGTTATTCACCGCACGGGAAGAGCTCTTCGCCGTACACTGCTGGGTCCACTTCATCCACTTGATTATTGATTTCCATGCTATTCTTTATATCAGAGATCACTGCACATTTATGGTTCAACAACAAAACACAAACCGTCCTATATAATGCGATCGAGTTTCACTTATCGTAATAAGCAATATCCATGGAGATAAGAGCTTTACTGTCGTAGCACTATCGTATTAAATAACGCAGGCCGCAGTGTTTCACTGAAATATCTTATCGATTGCAGTTGGATGGAATACAACAATGGTGTACACAGCCAAAACAATACAATAAAGCGAGGCGTGCACCGCACGTGCCGCCTCGCCCGCGGACACCTCCGTACTGAAGTTGGCAGAGAGCGAGCCGGGCGCGGGGGGGTGAGGGGACGGAGCGCGCGGGGCGGGGGGCAAGTAAAGATTGCCGTTCGGCTGCATTCGCAACCAACCCGAGGATTTCGGTTTCGGCCGTCTCAGCAACCGAGCAAGGTAGCTAACAGCCGTCTTATTTTTAAATCTTTGCAAGTCAATGCACTTGGTGCACCTGGTCTGGACCCTGATGATATTAAACCGTCCATAATAATTGTCTCTACATGCTGTGAAATTTAATGATGCATTAATGAATCGGGATTGAGGTAATATTATAAGGTACAGGATTGCTGTTGTTGACAAACTGGATATGAATAATAAAAATATTCTAAATAAAAAAAAAACAGCTCTATCGTGTTGAGTGAACAAACAAAGCGAAGAAATTTATTCATTTCCTCGAGTGGTAATCGAACCCATGACCAGTCATGTTCACAGTGCCCTTGAGCCCCGATTGGCCTCAAAAAATATCTTCTATTTTCTACAAAACTTGTATTATTAAAATTTTTGGGTTAGGACTCGGGATAAATGTCTTTCGGCCCTATTTGCGTTGTAAGGTTGCGCTGACGTCTACCCTATCTATAATGGCAATGGCAATGGACGTTTCAGTTTCTTCTGAGTACGTACTATAAAAACTATCAGAAAAAATAACCTTCAATAGTTTTATTGTCACTGGTGATATAATACTTTGCTTTTACAAATTGTTTATTGTTTACTTTTAGTAATCCATTGTGTCGGTTGATTGATGGTTAAAACTACGTTATATCATTAACGATAGTATGAATGAGAAAATATACGAACGAATGAATGAAAATATTAATATTTTATTTACTTTAAAAAAATTAAATAAGTAAATGACCTGAGAGTGTTCCTGTAGAGAGATACAAAGAGAAAAATAATATTTCGCTAAAGAAAAATTAGAAAATCTTCACGAATAAGCGTAAGAATGCGGAGAACAGTACATCCTAGCCCGATTCATAAAAAAATAAATGCTCAAAAATTAACCTTTACACAAAAAATGAGTATGTAGATACTTTTAATTATATAGTAGGTGCTTTCATTTAATTTAGTATGGCAATTTTCATATTAAAATTGCATTTTTAATATTGAATTTGAAAATTAATTAAATCTGCAAATAAATACACAACCGTATGGCACAAGCTCGTCCTAGAAATTCGAAAAAGCTCGCCTTTTTTATTTCATCAAATCATGTAAAATTTAAATAAATAAGATATTTTAACTAAAATGTAAAAATAATATAAAACATAACTAAAGACATACAAATATGTAAGGAACATTAAAAATACCATTGAAAATATTTATTGGCATACCCAAGACGGTACCATTTTGATTCAGTGTTGCCTACGGACAAAATAGATGTAAAGTTTATTCATTCGGCTCAACCGAGAAAACATTCTTATTCTTAGTGCCAACGACGTTAATGTATTGCTCTCTATGTCCTCGTGCACAGTGCCAGTTGCCCACTGGAAACTTAACTATCCATCTTATTGGTAAAGTTGAGGACTTTCATGTGTAAGACAATTGTCAGTGTGAGGGTATTTTACAAAAAATAAAATAATAATACCCACATAATCTATATATATGGACTTGTACTCTATAAAGGGACTTGTCCTCACTGACTGAGGTAAGACGCACGCATAGCCGAAACCGCTGATGGTAGAAACGTGAAATTTGGACAGATGTTTACTTTTGTAACCTGGACATCCACTAAGAAGGAATTTTGAAAAATTTTAACCCTAAAGGGGTGAAATAGGGGTTGAAAGTTTGTATGGAAAAAAAATTAAATCGGCACCGATTCTTATAAAATTTGAAATTCAGACTCTTAAAAGTATTTAATTGAACACATGGTTCATGGTTTTCTAGAATCCTAACCCTAAAAGGTTGCAAATAAGGGGTTGAAGTTTGTATGGAAACATTCTTATTTAAGAATGTTTTTTATAAAATTTTAAATTTAGGCTCTTAAAAATATTTCATTGAACATGTGTTTCATGGTTTTCTAGAATTCACCCCCTAAGGATGCAAATATATCCTGCGAATAGCAGGGTAAGCTGAGGGAATGTATCGCTTAGATATTGCGTTTTCTACTTTCCGCCGATTCTTTCCACTTGTCTCGTTAACAAAACAAGGAAATGAAAATATTTAATATTTAATTTCCTCGAGTGAGAATCGAACCTACAACCTGCCAGTTTTGCATTCACACGCTTGTGTCCATGATCCCTGCGCCATGACTGACCTCAGCGGTAGCAGCAGTACTTGGTTGTGGTTTTTTATTAAAATCGATAATTTCAATTAATAGCTCCTAATGGTCTAACCACCGAGGATGCAAAAGATCGTGCAAAGTGGAGTAGGTTAAGTAGGAAGGCAGACCCTGGTAATAGCCGGGATTAATGCCAGGAAGAAGAAGAATGGTGAAATGTTAAGTACGTAGTTAGGTATTCCAAGATGATCTTTACAGATGAAAGTATTTGAACGAGATGAAAGTATTTTTATGTCCCCCGGAGCTAATTTTAACCGTANTAAGCTGAGGGAATCTATCGCTTAGATATTGCGTTTTCTACTTTCCGCCGATTCTTTTCACTTGTCTCGTTAACAAACCAAGGAAATGAAAATATTTTATATTTAATTTCCTCGAGTGAGAATCGAACCTACAACCTGCCAGTTTTGCATTCACACGCTTGTGTCCATGATCCCTGCACCATGACTGACCTCAGCGGTAGCAGCAGTACTTGGTTGTGGTTTTTTATTAAAATCGATAATTTCAATAAATAGCTCCTAATGGTGAAATATTAATTACGTAGTTAGGTATTCCAAGATGATCTTTACAGATGAAAGTATTTGAACGAGATGAAAGTATTTTTATGTCCCCCGGAGCTAATTTTAACCGTATAAGTCGTCGCTTGGGATTCGTCGCCATGGAAACACAGTTTGTCTAGACATATATGTACGTACTTGTATATTGGGGCTCTTCATGACATCCTCTTAATAAATATTGAGAAAATAAAAAAAACTCTCCTTTTGTACTGTTATTGTTTGTTTAAGTCTAAATCTTGTTTACTTTCTTGTGACGTCACACGCGTCAGATGTTTGGTGCCATAAGAAAAATAAGAAAAAGGCCATTTTAACAAAAACTATTTCCAAAGAGAAGTGTATTTTTTTTTTCTTATGCTTTTTGCCTTGATTATGCTTACTTTTTTTTCTTAAGAAGACAAAGCTCGACGTTTGGTTCCATCGTTCAATACACAACTCTGCTTTTTTTTTATGGTAAAAGGACAAGGCAAACGAGCGTTCGGGTCACCTGATGGTGATCACCGCGGCCCACGACCCCATGCAACACCAGAGGAGCTACAGGTGCGTTGCCGGCCTTTGAGGTGGAGATAGACGCGCTTTTTGAAGGCACCCATATCGTACGGACCTGGAAACACTGACGCGGGTATACTGCTACATGCAACTATAAAAAAATAAACACGCACATATACAACGTAAAGTCTGTGTCTACGTCCCTGTAGCACTGTCATTTTTTATTAAAAAAAAATGACTCAACTTTTTTATGAATTCACCCATTTTCTTTTCTAATATTCACCCTAATATCGGGAAAACTAACAAACTATATACTTACGTATGTCATTTGGGTAATATTGATATATTTTTCAAGCTAGTACCAGACAGGGGTGAAACTTAATCGGTAAATCATTAGGATTCATTATTGATGTAAACGAGGGTGCCACCCTTTAGTAATATAGTAAATTCCCAATATATCGAGACGTTGGTTACCGTAAAATAAATTTATATGGTTGGTTATGTTTTTATGTATGTCTCGTATAAACACCAAAAGGTAATATTTTTTAATTTTGTGACAATTGAAGTTTTTTTTTACCTATTTAATGTTAAAGCCTAGCTAAAATCTATTATGAAATTATAAATGATAGTGAATTAAATTTATCTGTTTTAATAGATTTGCTTTAATATAAAATATTTTTTTAAACTCCACAGTTATAGATACATGTTTAACTATAAACTAACAGCGAGTAAAAGTTTCTTATTTTGCCATCGACAATTAAAAGTTAGAGTTTAATATGTACCGTAAACTTTTAACGATGATAGGTATGTACCTATTTCTATGTAGAAATGAACCTGTGAAACTTAGTTTGGACAAATGTTGTAGGTATTTAAATGCGTGAAAATTATTTAATTTACTATATTAAAAAAACACTATATGAATACATTACATTTAATTTCATCACATTTCTTAAATGGGAGCTCCCTTAAATATTTATTTAATTCTGCTTTATAGTATTTATTTGGTAGCGGAAACAAAAATACACCATTTGTGAAAATTTTACCTGTCTTACTATCAAGGTTCATGAGATGCAGCCTGGTGGCTGATAGACAGAGAGGCATCTTTACCTATTTTGCTGAACGTAGGATTAAACATGTATCTGAAAAAAGTTGGTACAGTACTTTTTATTGACATTTATGACGCGAAATATTTTAAAAGTAAGTGTTTGACAAATATACGAATATACCTAATATAACTACATATGTATAAAAAGTGGACAGGCTTCAATAAAAAAACTTTTCATTTAAGTTCAGAACGAAATTAGTGTAGATATAGAAAAAAAATGTACTCGTATTCAAAAATATTATAAGCCATATTAAATTATACGGTAAGACGATGGTCATCGTACAATATATTATACTTTTTACTGCAGGGCTTAATGGGGTATTAGCGACGGATGATGAGGTATTCTACCTGTGCGGTCCATTTCATAATAAGAACAGATCTTGCTTGCTTTACTATAGAAACGTATAGGTCGAGTCAGTTTCATGTTATAGCATACTAGGTTTGACCTGTGGCTTCTGCTCAATCATCAAATGGGAATAATATTTTTAATGGAAAAACAAGACAAACGAAAGTACGATTATGATTAATGTGATATAATATAGCCTATATAGCCTTGCCGTAACACAAAATAAATTTTCTAAGAAAGCGCATTCAATAAGCTCTTCAGCTTCTAGAATTATATTGTAGGTAAGTAATATACTCGTATAACATTAGATTTCTATAATAAAAATTAATGTTATAAAAGAATGCACGCAAAGTATTAAAAACATGACTTATTATATTTTCCATTATTTTAGGTATAATTTTAAAGCATAATTATTTAACGATTTGCCTCAGTGATCATAAAACTTTTGTATTACTCGGTTCATCAGTTCAATCTCCGTTTCGTATTCGCTGGTAACATTGTATTTTTGCCTCCTATTGTATGTTTAAATAAATATTTAATTTCTTTAGAGCATAATAATCATTTAAGCTTTTAAGCTCTAGCAGGAATTAGCTTAAATTCGTATTATATTTAAAAGAAATGTAAATTTGATACCTAATAATTTATGACACGCACGAAGGGAAACAATCATATGCCATAGCGTTGATTATCCATAGCGGAAGTACTCGTTCCTATTTTTAATAATGCATCGACTTCCTTCTACCAAGCAAGTGAGCTATTTAGAAATAAACAATAGAGCGCCATTAAATGTTATATTTTAATACCTTATCAGGTAACACTAAATGTGATGTCTTCCAGATAACCCAATAAAAGCGTCCTATGGATAAAAGCAAGCATGGCGCGATGCAAAAGCAAATAAATATATAGTTAAAAAAACTTTATATAGTAAATAAAAAAGTTACAATTTTTTACAAGCTACGCCCAACGTGGGGCTCGAATCCACGACCCTGACATTAAGAGTCTCATGCTCTACCGACTGAGCTATATAGAATAGAATATGAAAAACTATTACAGCAGTTTTGTTTTTATAAGTATAAAGAAACCACTATAGTACACTTTTTTATATTTTTAATTGGATAATTATAACAACGGAATTCAATCTTGAACCATAATTTGCGTTACATTAATATAAATACCATCCAATTTAATCAAATTAAACGCACTTCTATTATATACAATAATTTATACAAGTAAAATTAAATAAAATCCAAAAGATTTAAATTATAATTATTAAGTGTTAATAATACCTATAAATAACCATACTAAAATAATGAAGCAATTTTCCCTATTTAGGTCCACTGAAATAAATATTAGTATAATTCAAGCGGGCGAAGCCGAACTCAATTATATAAATGATCTATTGGGAGTTTAGACCCTTTGTTGTTACTATTGTAGCTATAGAAACGCAAACAAATTCCGATTGCGATTTAACACGGCCCTTAATTATACAAGTATTTGGCTTCTTGCCTAGAAGAAGGTTTCACGTGTATTTTTAGAAATATACTAGTATTTACCACTCTCGTGCCCCGGTCGGCTCATTAATTTTGTATAGCGTTGTATTACCAGTGTAATAAATGATTTAATCTTGGAAATTTCTCGATAAATTCTCTGTAAATGGATTAATACATAACATTTATAGTTCTTAGAACTATTTGTTATTTTTATTACAGAATTACATGTAGAAGAAAAAGCTTACATCATTTTGTTTGTTATTTATTATCTTAAGAAAATATTAAGTGTATTAATGAACTGTTTGTTCGAAATGGAATTTTTAATATGAATGAAATATTTAATATGTTCATTTCTTCGTTGAGCTCTGCCACTCAGCACGCAATTCGACTGAAAGTGGAATGCAGTATTAAGATACTGCATTATGCTATTTATGATAGATAGGCAGAGGGAGAATAAGATAAAATTTGTTCTAGGCTTCTTCTGTTTATTCTTATAAATGCGGGTAGTTTAAAAAGAACAGGTATCATTAGTATAGACAGAGGTAAAAAATAACATTTGATTTAACAAAATGAAACTTATAAATTAACTCTTTTAATTTTATATTAGTGTTTATTTGCAGAACAGTATAAAAATAAATGAATCTCTTTTTTCATCTAAATTCATCTAAAATATAGCTTGTGACCCGAATTTCTAATGGAAATCCCAAGGTAAGTAGGTCGCCATAAGAGACCGACACCAATAAAAATCTAACGACTACCAATGTTCCATGAGAAACCTTGGTTAACGAATTTTCTACAAAATAAATTAATTTCAATATATTTTCTTCATCAAGGAAATTTAATGAAGATAGATTAAGACTTGTATGGCATGTAATATGGACGTAAACTTTTGGAGAAAATGTAAAATTAAAATAATTCGACGCTCTGTTTAGGTTTCTCTGTTGCTCCACTCAATGAAAGCAAAGCAATGAAAGTGGATATGGAGTGTCTGAACACTAGCTTCCCATGTCCCCTCTGTCTACCATATCTACAAAATAAAAGTAATAGCAATCAAAAAAATAATAATTTATAGTCTCTTTTATGATTTTTATAGTAGCAATTTAAGAGAGGCCAACAAATATTATCATTATTATACGCTATTAGTTTCCCCAACGATGTTAAAGTTAGGATTTAGATATAACGTTTATGCTCCTGTTTTATTTAGGTCACAGGCAGGTCATATTTGGTAGTCTAATCTATGGTAATAAGGCCCTTTAGAAATTGCAAATTTCTTATGTGAAAATTACAACGTTTTAAGTTATTATCGAAGCATAGAAGCATATTATTGAATTTAAGTTTACAAAGAGATATATATATATATATAAGAATTGATATATAAAGAATATTTTCATTTCTTTGCTCCAGTGTCCGGCAAAACACGGTGTTTAGTTCCGCCACTCCTCACGCAATGCCTCCAGAATTCGGTGGAAAATGGGGAATGAAGTGTATTAACAGTAAGTTTCATCTGCCTACTCTGCTGTGTGTGGGATTCAATGCGAAGCTGAAAAATTATGTTTTCTAAGCTTCACGCTGTATCCCGTATATAGCACAGAATGTACAGAGGGAACCAGCGTTAAAGCACTCCGTTCCCCACTTTCTACCTGTTGAGTTTAAGCCGTTACGACGACCTGAAAAGTAATTTTAATAATTCAAGTGACTTAATAAAATTTGAATAAATTGAAAATTCAATTAGTAAAGTCAATATAGTCTTTTATAAAGCATCAAATGCATAATTCCTTTCGTTTAATCTTCACGGTGGCTCGTGTAGTGGGGACGGTCAAGGACGAAAGGTTGAGGGCGCACACAGAAGTCGTCGACTGTTAACTTGGCTATATTATATGAATCGATTTGCTTTTATTACAAGTGCCTATCAAAAGAAATCAAGGAAATTATATTTATTGTGACTTTTACCTGAAAATTGGTTGAATACCTATATACAATAAAAAAAATCTTAGTATTTTGAAATAAAAATACTGTCCTAAATATAATATTATTAATTTTTTTCTTATAAACTATACAGATTAATAATATGCTAACAAATAATAAAAGCTATAGTGTCTTTAAATAAATTTTAACGCGTACAAATACATTTTAAATGTGATAGAACTTTATTCTTTTTTTTGAGAGCTTTGGCTACCCTGCTAAAGGATAAAAGATAGATCCTAATCCTATCGATCTAAATCTCAGTTATAAATTATGTTATTATTTATTGGACACATGGTCAACAGCTTTTTTATCTGTATTTGAAGATGAAACGTTGTTTAACTTTTTAAGATATTTATTCAGAACATATCGTAACATATTAACCTTCTCTGTTTCAATATCTGTACTAATAGAGAGACTATATATATATATATATTTACGACGATTTTACGGCGATGGATGTTGGAAGTAGATGACGGATGGATGCATTGGAACGAATTTTATTATAAGATAAGATATATATTTCATAATGTATTAATATGATGATATGAAGAATATAATAGAATATAATATGAAATATCAAGCAGTTTAATTTAGCTCGTAAAATTTAAAAACTATGGCCTTATACGTGGTCTTTTCACGAGAAATCGGAACAAGAATAGTAATTAGTAAGTTTGGTGCTGGTAAGCGGGTACTTGATTTACCAATATGCCTTGAAAGCTGCTAACTTGTTTGACTTGTAATTTTATCGAATACAGCTAAGAACAGAAAGCTGAAATGACTTGGTGTGTGACTTAAAATTTGCATAATAATCACAAAAAATGTAGCATACATTATTTTAAAAATAATTCTAACTTCAAACGCGATCGTAGCGGATTCGATTCCTCTTCGAAAAAAATCATAATCTTAAGACACTCCCACCAACCCAGCGCCATTACCAAAGCGAAAAAAAAAACAAAAATAATTCATTTCCTCGAGTCGGAATCGAGCCCGCAACCAGTCGCGTTATAGTCACACTGAGTCAGTTCAGTCAGTCAGTTTGTACTCCTGTACCACGACTGGCCTCATCTCTATCATCCACCTACCAACTGCTTAAAAACACATATTAACAGTGTAAGTAATATCAATCTCTTCATAAAAAAATAATAACTGCAAGCTGCTGCCTGTCTGTGCAGATGTGAAGCGCGTGTGCGCATATAGAATTTGCTCGTTTTTGTTTTGTAATTTGACATTTGTCCTCGTTTAATAAACATTTGTTTTTGTAAAATGTATGACATGAAGACTTTTTATTAAATATTTTTTTTTTAATTAGAAGTAATTTAATATTTTGAAATTTAATTTAATATTAGAAATTTAATATTTCTTTGAGGTCTAAAGAATATGTTATTAAATGAAGTTACTTTACTCTAGCGCAATACTTATATGTATTAAGACACTGATTTCCCCACTTTTTACGAATATTTTTGAGACATCATATGTGAAGTGGCGGAATGCCAAGCAGGGAATTCCCCCGAGTGAGAAATGAACCTACAACCACCGACTTTATAATCAGACGCTGTCTTACTGCGCCACATCGATCTCATAAATATATAAAGTTCCTAATTTTTTTTGCTACTTTTATCAATTAAATATAAGTGATCACATTTTTTTTACCTTGCATTTAATAATATATGAAGTCTAACTATAGACAATATTATTATGCTTAATGTTTTATTTACTATAATACTAAAAGTGCAAATAAAACGTTGCATCATTAAATCCAATCGTTAAGTAAATACTGTTACGTAATTAAATCCTGTAATTGGTTTGGCCTAAATAAGGCGGGTTTGATTAAAGATGGACGTTATTAGAACGACTTCTTTTGATATATAATTTGTCCCTATATGAATCTGTGTCAAGAATATTATTATTTCTTATTCAGCTTCACGCTGTATCTCCGATTCTGGAGGCACTGCGTGTTAGGTTGCGGAACTCAACGCCGTGCTTTACTATCTCGTTGTCAGAGCGCAGGAAAACAAAATATTAATTATTTCATTTCTTCGATTATGCACTGAAGCCACGCGTGTGCCGCTTGGCCACGATTGTTATTATAAAAATGAAATATAATTATGTACTTGCCTTATCCATAATTGCGTAGTTCATGCAATGGTTACTAGTTCAAATCTAATTTTTGTACGGGGAACCTTTAGCAGACTTCGAAATGATGAATCAATGAAGTCCTTTCTTCTATCGCACAATAAAGGAAAACTGAATTAGACGAATTATATAAAATGCGTACTAGGATAGTACGGCCAATGGTTCAAGTTACTGGTGATGAATGTAAGCCAACTCAATTTTTAGATTAGCGATTTGGGCATACATCATCTTGACTTTTCATACATTTCTCTCGTATAGGTATGAGACGAGCCAAGAATAAACAGAAGGAAGCCAGAATCCAGACAGGATTAAATAACATAGAATATCTAAAGCAACGTCCACGAACACCTAGAGTTACTTTTAATGACCTGACTTTGTCCCAAACGCGGAACGGTACCAACTATAATTACAATATTTTAATGAAGCCGCTTCCAGACGGCTCCATAGTTAGATGTACGTGTTTGCAATTATAATATAGATCTATCTTTATTATTTAACACTTGTTTTTAGTTGATAGGTATATTTCATATTTGAAATGTTTTAGAATAGAATATACTTTATTGCACACATAAAAGAAATATATAGAAAGAACAACACAAATAAAACTGAAAGAAAAACACGTATGCAAAGGCGGTCTTATTGCTTTAAGCAATCTCCACCAGACAACCTTTGAAACATTACGGATAAATTGTAATGAGGAGAAAGGGGACAACGTCTCAGTGCAAATTTTATGAAATATAATTAAATATTATATAATATATAATAAACTAAGTCAATAATGTAAAATGAACTTACATAAAATGTGTTTATTGTTTATATACTTTACACATACATACATACATACATACATATATTGAAAAAACAATATATATTTACACATATATACATACATAAAACGTGTTCAAAAATATATACATAATATTAAAAAAAAATAAAAAAATAAAAATAAAATAAAGATAAACTATTATACTAAATTAAATAAGTACTCTTTATTTCATTATTTGTACTATAAAGAAATTAATCTCATCGTTCTTATTTCCGAGTCCTTTAGAAATTTGCGTTGCTTATAAGGACAAATAAAAAGTTCATCATTTTTCTGTAAAGCAGGATAGGGAGAGAGAGCAATTCATAGTGATTGAAGTTTATGTGCAAATTTGCTATTCACATCAGAGGTCAGTCTTCGCGCAATGGCATAAGAGTGCGAGTGTACATCCGACTGGTTTTGGGTTCGATTCCCACTCAACTAAATGAAATATTTAATATATACATTTTCTCGCTTTGGTAAGTGAGGCAAAACGTGAATCGAACCCACTACGGCGTCATCAGATCGGAGAATAATAATATTATTATTCTATTTTGAATAAGATATTTGTGGTAGTCTTCAGATATACTCGTAATATGCCTACGCCAAGTCTACAAAGTTCTAAATAATTTATTCTGCTTAGGTACTTTTGGTATACGTTATTATAAAACAGCATCAACGCGGTAGATGTGGGAAGAGGTTATTGAGAATATGTATTTAAAGTCAAACTTGTTTCTATCAATTATTTACATATATATAGTATATGTGGATTTTATTATTTTAGTTTATATATATATTTTAAACCTTTATAATTATATTAAATAGATAAAAAAATGCAACATGTTTATTCTTTATTCAACTTTTTTTTCATTGTAACTTCAAACTTTTTATTCGTAGAGTTATATATAAATATAGCCCATATAAAGCCTTTCTCCAAATAAACCCTTCTGTTTATATTCAACCTAAGAATCTTAATATATTATTAGTATATATTTAAATCTTTATAATTATATTAAATGGATAAAAAAATGCAACATGTTTATTAAACTTTTTTTCATTGTAACTTCAAACTTTTTATTCGTAGAGTGATATAAATATAGCCCATATAAAGCCTTTCTCCAAAAAAGCCTTTCTTTTTATATTGAACCTAAGAATCTTAATATATTATTAGTATATAGATACGCCAGTATATATTATACTTATTATACTTAATAAATATGAATAGTAAGAATTATTTTTGTGTAAGTACATGCAAGAATAAATCTGTTATAAACTGCATCAACCAGTCTTTCAAGATGCAATATGTGCTCAAGTGCTTTCTGAGAATAATAAATTGATATCTTTTATTTTTAAATGATTTGACATCGTCAAACAATAAGACGTCGTGAAATATTAAAGACGCAACATGATTCTTATATCAAGTTTCATATGGACTTGGACTTATATTCTCTTTTTGTATATACCTATGTGTAATAAAGAGAACGGAATGTTTTAACTCTTGGTCTCTAGGTTCCTTCTACTTACTCGGCTATGTGTGGTCTACAGCGTGGAACATATATTTTAACTTTGAAAACAAAATTAAATAACAGCATTTTTGGAAATAAAAAAGTCTTAAGTAAACGTCTTACATTTTTTGAAAAAAAGGCTGATATAAATAGTAGGTTGGTAGGATATAAAGAAAAAATAACTTTTCGTAAACGTAGACAAGTAATTTATATTTATATCTACTCAAAGAACGTTTGCTATGGTGACATATTATTAGGCTAAATCAAAAATATTTTTAATAAAGATATTTCATCAAAAACATAAATGTGAAATGAGAGCCAAATTGAATATTGCCTTATTGTCGATTTCACACAAAAAAAATAGAGGTGCCAAGTTCTGTGTTCGTTTGGTATATGGTGCAAGCTCCATATTTCAATAATAGTTCAAGAAAATCTTAATATTAACACGCCATGTACATAGATTAAATAATAGTATTGAAATAAAATAGTAGTAGTAAAAATTTCAAAAGTAGCCCCAAATGGTTAATGTACTACACATTAAACGCTTCCAGCTTTTTAACTTGGCCGGACACGCTAACTATATTAGAAACTAAGCCCCTTTTGTCATGAATTAATAATGAATTATTATTATTAATTAATGTTTTTTCTCGCGATTGCCATCAATATATTTTTAATAACAACTTAAGCCCAAGTAAATTTAATCAAATAAACAGATGAGAAAATTATAAATTTATTTAATTAAATACACAGGTTACACTAGTTTTAAATAAACGCTTATTTAAACTTATTTTCCGCTTGAACTGAACTTGAATATGAATGTGCAGTATAATATTTAATTGTAAGTCCGTGGCTTTGAACTCACTTGAGTGGTAACGTCGCGTTACTGGCTCGTCTAGACTCGCTGCGTTTAGTTTAATTTATCTAAGTGGATTTTGTTATACGGGGCCCTTAACTAGGTATGTCTATGACAGTCATTAAATCTATACAATATACTATTTAATATTATAAAGCTAAAGAATTTGTTTGGTTAAAATTCTTTTTGTGTTGGACATTTATTGGTGAAGGCCATAGGCCATCATTTGTCCACGTGGACGAAGTAAAAGCTATATTATGTAAAAGCTATATTGTGTATGCTATATACAATCTTGAGCCTAGTAACGAGGCAAAAGTGGTATAGAGTTCCGCCACTGACAACGCAATCCCTCAAGAAAGTGGAGAACGAGAGTACCTTAAAACTAGGTTCCCATATTCCGGGAAATGATAATATTTAATATTTCATTTCCTCGAGTGGGAATCGAACACACCGTTTACAGACAAACGTTTGTGCCGACGCACCATGACTGGCTTTGTTAACAAAATCAGCTTTACGCTGTATCCTGCTTTAAGCATAATAGCAGAGGGAAACTGGTGTCTTAAAACCAGTTGCCTCAAAAAAATCTTTTCAATTGAACCGATACATTGCGTGTTGAGTAGCTGAACTTAACGTCGGGCGTCTTGATGCCAGAACGAAAAAATGTCTACCTACCCTGATGTGTGCGGGATAAAGCGTGAAGCTGATTCACTAATTAAGGAAAATTACAAAAAATCTTATATAATGAAGTACCTATAGGTAGTTCCACGACACAACTATAACTGTACTGCGAACTGCGTCTTGCATTATTTTTCCTTTTAAGACTTTGATTCTTACCTGACCCTTAGAAACCTGCGAGCGTGCCTTGAATACTCAAATAGCTTAACTTAAGCAAAATATGGAACTTTATTTTCAATGTCATAAAGACTATTATCCAACAACATCCACTTACAAAGATTTTTATGAAAACCCCGTGAAAAGGAGGAAGCTGTCATGTAAACGCAACTTTCAAAATAGCACGTCTTTTGTTTGTGCTTTATTAGAAGTATTTCAATGGATATTCAAACTTGTATATGGAAAGATATATAAAGTGTTAATTTTAGCAAAAATCATACATACACTATTATATGTACATACTAGTGGGCCCGGACGCGGCTACGCCCGCTTGATCTACACGATTATGTATTAAATATATTTATGAAATTAATTCGGTTTTCAATAGAATTTCTAAGAAAATAGCCTAAATAATTAAAATAAGTTAAAAAATAATAATAAATGGAAATTTATTATTAGATAAAATATCTGAGTAACCGAAATGAACAAACAAAACAAGTAAAAGTAACTAAAGGAAATTCTTAATATTAGAAAAAGTACCTAAAGTTTGCCGTGCGCGCGTACTAAACATTTTTCTATATTAAATAATTAATAATTTTTGCGAACAATATTAAATCAAATCCCAAATGATTAAAATTAGGATATTTTAGGTGTATGACATCGGTATAGATAACCGAACTGAGATAAATTAATAAGTAGTAGTAGTAATAAGCAGCAAATGATTAAATAAAAATTAACAGTAATTCGAAACTATATGAAAAATTACAAAACCATCAAAGTCATACTATACCTACCACTCGTAGGCTAGGTCATTCCGAATCACTGACATCTCCTTAATTATATATTAAATTATTATACAGTAAACTATAATTTCCATCTAGATGAAATGCTAAAAGTGACTATTATATTTATTTTCATAAGGATGAATATCAAATTATAGAAATCATATAATTTTTGTTAATGTATACAAATCTATATCTATAGTATATATCAACGCGGACTTTTTTAAACAATATTTAAGGGACAATATTTTTGGAGAATATTGTTTTTGTGTCTCATAAGGTTGAGTCGGCGCGCGCCATGTATGCGTTAAGCAAACTTATTTTGGGTGACGTTTTCTAACAACAAACTTTGCAAATCGTTGCTTAGCAACGGCGGTTGTTATAAACATGGCGGACTAAATTGCATGTCAAATTAATAAGTATTTTAATATATTGGCATATATCGAATATATTACAAATATGAGAAAAAAAAAGTATCCTATGTTCATCCCGAGACCGTCAAGTATCTCTATATGAGTATTTTATCACAATTAACTTAACGGTTTGGCCCTGATTGCGTAAAAGACAGACAGACAGACAGACAGAGTTACTTTCGAATTTATAATATAGGTATGGATAGTATAGCCTATATACAATTATCAATATTAATATTATTAATATTTGTAATTTAAAAATTATTAAATTGTATTATAGAATTGTATTATAGAACAGTAAGCAAGCTATATTTGTACATACGAGTATATCCCTTTAGTGTTAAATTTTGGCATCAGTAATCTAGGGTCCGTATTTATATATCTCTCTCAACTGAGTTCTATATATAAATATAGGCCTAAATAAGTAGTACCTAAATAAGTAAAACCAAATAAATCTTTTTTATATGTACTAAAAATGGCTCAAACATGATATATAGAATATATTTTACGTTCACCTTCAAATGTCAAGTAGCTCTTACCTACGCCTAATTCATACTTAGGCTTGAAAATTTCAGTACAGAAAAAATTAGGCACATTTATTTAAGCTTATTTTAAACTTAGATTTGATAAATTTAAAATAAAGTAATAATTTTAATTCCCAAAAAAAAAAAAAACAAGAGAAAAATAATTATCTAAATGTATATTTTCATTTCTGCGGTCTGGTGTCGAGGTTAAGCGCGGTGTTGAGTTCCGCCATCCAACACGCAATGCCTCCACAATGTGGTGGGAAGTGGGGAACAGAGTGTCTTAACACTAGGTTCCACTAGGTTCGTAATTGACATCCAAGAGTTAGATATTGGCGAACTGTATAGGGCTTTTGTACTCGAGTCAGTAACTTTCAGTCAGTAACTAAATTAAGTTTTTTATTCAGTGGAACCAATCAGTTTTAAATTTTTCTCAAATTTATTATAAAGAAGAATAACTTTTTACTTCGCTCCTAAAAAATAAAAGAATAACTTTCACATTTAAACTGGATAATTTTATTGTGGATTCCAATTGCATTGTTAAGATTTTTAATATCGCATTAAAAACAATCTGTGAAATCTGTTTTATGTTATGAAATTAGCCTACTTACATAAATATATGTATAAAACAAAATAGAGTCTAGGCCAGTGCGAGTCGATATAACCCATACAGAGTTCCATATAGTAGTAAATATCTTTTCTAATATAGGTAGTCCTACCTATTTTTCAAAAATTACTAACGTCAATTAATATACGAACATAACCAAAAACCAGGTTATTTTTCGCTAACAAAAAATGTGCTATATAACAGAAGATGTTGACTATATATATATACTAATTAAAGTTGGAAGAGTTAAAGTTGAAATTACAGGATATGTTTGTTTTAATTAGAAAATATTATTTTTAAAAAAAGGGGGCCCGTGTAAACCTTGGCAATATGTTATGATATTAAAGCGGCTAACGCCATCTAGTAGCATAACTGAGTACTAATAAAATATACACTATATTTTTTCGTGTTTATTATTCTTACCAAAAGTAATACACATTTTTAATAATTAGTTTGGAATATAATTGTTTGCATATTGTCATTTTGATATCATTAAAAAATAAAAATATCTTTACAGCCATCTATCAATAACATTAGGTATTATTTACTTAAGTTCGCGTCTATCCTGTTGAAGTATAATTTGTCGTTATTACAATTGTCAGCAGATGGCGCTGTATATAAATTACCTATAATTTGTGTAAAGCTGATGTATTTAACGATGAAAATGAATAAAATAGAATTAAAATAAAAAAAGGCTTTTAACATTCTTAATGATAGGCTTTAGGATTTCTTTTTCATCGATAGTGCAGGGCTTCTAGGATCATCTCAGTGAGAAGTCACTTTTTATATAACAATCATTATTGTAATAAAATGCATAAGAAAGAATTTAATTGTCAAGGAAACATTTAAAACATTTTATCTTATATTACTACTAGCGACCCTCTTGCGGCTTCGCCCGCTTTTACTACTGCATTATTCATATAATGTATGTTTGCAAAGCACTTAAGATAATGTGAAAATTAATTAAACCCTAATGCAACCCGCATTTTCGTAGTTTCAATAAGGATTTTCCAATTGTTTTACACAGCAAGGATTTTTTAGTAGGTACCGTAATTTTAAATCTGTGCTACTAATCTTTTCAAGTACTTATTAAAATATATTTAAGCTAGTGGACCCGGACGCGGCTACGCCCGCGAATATATAAGCCTAAATAATTAAAATAAGTTAAAAAATAGTGATAGTGTAGATAGATAGTAAAAGTGGAGATTTATTATTAGAAAAAATGTCTGAGTAACCGAAATGAACAAACAAAAGAAGTAAAAGTAACTAAAGAAAATTCTTAATATTAGAAAAAGTACCTAAAGTTTGCCGTGCGCGCGTACTAAACATTTTTTTATATTAAATAATTATTAATTTTCGCGAACAATATTAAATAAAATCCGAAATGATTAAAATTACGATATTTTAAGTGTATAACATCGGTATAGATAACCGAACTAAGATTAATTAATTATAAGCAGCAAGTAATTACATAAAAAATAATATTAATTCGAAAATATATAAAAAAATACAAAATCAACAAAGTCATCTGCCCGTTCGCGTCGGTCATACTATACCTACCACTCGTAGGCTAGGTCATTCCGAATCACTGACATCTCCTTAATTATTTATTAAATTGTTATACAGTAAACTATAATTTCCATCTAGATGAAATGCTAAAAGTGACTATTATATTTATTTTCATAAGGATGAATATCAAATTATAGAAATCATCTAATTTTTGTTAATGTATACAAATCTATATCGGCGCGCGCCATGTCTGCATTAAGCAAACTCACTTTGGGTGACGTTTTCTTAAAACAACAAACTTTGCAAGCCGTTGCTTAGCAACGCGTAGCGACCATTGTTATTAACATGGCGGAATAAATTGCATGTCAAATTAATTATTTTAATATATTGGTATATATCGAAAATATTACAAATATGAGGAAAAAAAAAGTATCCTATGTTCATCCCGGTACCCTCAAGTATCTCTATATGAGTATTTTATCACAATTAAATTAGCGGTTTGGGCCTGATTGCGTAAAAGACAGACAGACAGACAGACAGAGTTACTTTCGAATTTATAATATAGATATGGATTTATTAAAATGTAACTCTATAAGAGCTCTATAAAAGTGAAAGTGGATGAGTGAAAAGAAGTGGGTAGTAGTGTAATTTTAGTAACTAAAAATTAAATACAGTAATGATTAAATATACATTTTATATAATTTCTATAATTTTGTCGATGAATAATAATCCTTTGGTTAGCGTAATGTGTCTAAAAATTTCTCTTTCGTATTACAAAACATACCACTATGGCGTTTTTATAAAATAAGCACTTTTATCATTCAGTGGAAGTAATCTCAACTCTCATAGTTTTCTTTATTAAAATTTGAATGCTTAGTCTATTAATTAAAAGAATTTTTTAAATTTATTATTCATGTACATAAATAGAAATATGGAAATTTCCGACTGCATAGAACCGAAAGGATTCTTTATAATAAAATGTCGGTAGTCATATTCAAGTTGTTTAAGCTGAAAGCTCTGACCCATTTAAAACGACTGTATAAACAAGGAAGCCTCGTCTCAGTTACATGAAAAGGATCTATTACTATACCCTGGAACTTATTAATATACTTTTAAAAAAAACATGTAAAATTTTTATCATAACGGGATTTGAAGGTCCGATTGAAAACGTTGCACTTGCACAATTTTTAAGAGGCGCGGGTTCCAATCCCAGTTCCTTTACATTACTGAACGTAATCTACAAAAAGTAGTTTTCTTTTGCTAATCGTGGAAAAATACTTGTTAAAAAATATTCATAAATATAGTTAATAGTAAGTACCCAGTTTCAAATAATTTTTCGAAGACTCTTGGATACTGTCGACAATTTCTCTTCCCAAGTCTTAGTATAAAAGCTTTCCCGTGTCATAACTTCAGCGCAGCGCTAGCGTACCTATATTATGAAATATTGAATTGCAATCGTTTTGATTCGCGTTTCGATGGTTTATCGAAATTTTATATTAAAATTGTTATTATTTCATAAACTACTGTGAAGGAATAAACAAATTTATGTTTGTGAGTAAATTTCTATTGAATGCTTTATTTTATTTAATTGAATCTTTTGTTTTTATGTATATTCTTTTGCCTTTTTAGTTCACGTCGTACCGTAGAGTATGCAGAAAATCTTAGTATTGAAATGCAAATATATAATGTATAGGAAAAATATATACTAAGAAGTCGCCTTCCGGTCGCTTTGCTTGCTGTAATAATAAAAATCTCTTTAAAGGTGAATTGCGTAGTAGCACTTACGTTAGCGCTATATATCGCTTTACTATTATTATTGGTATTATCAATTGCAACTACTATAATTATGTAACATGTAATAATTATATTACACCGGTGTCCCTGGTGGAAGGACAGTAATCGCTCTAGATTGTTTCTAAGATTGTCTTTACATGGGGCCTGTAGAGCGTAGTGGGGGAAAGAGTTAATTGATACATTAAATAAAATTATAAGGCAATTTTAATTTATATAAATTTAAAGTGCGACTGGCTTAGTCGTAGCGCAGGAGCACGAAGTGTGACTGTAAAACCGACTGGTTGTGGACTCGATTCCCACTCGAGGAGATGAAATATTTCCATTTCTATATATATATATTTCTATATTATCCATTTCTTCATTCTGGTATGGAGGAAAGCGTTGAGTCCCGCCACTTAACACGCAATACGTGGAGAATTCACCGAAAAGTGGGAACGGACGTACGGAGTATTAATGTGGACGGATTTTCTTAACTCTACCAGGTTCCCTCTGCCTGTCAGTGCCATGTACGGTATACAGCATGCCATGACAACGTATATGAGCAATTATTAACATGTACAATATTAATCTTCATTAATTATACATAGAACTATTAAGTAACTTATATTTGTAATTATATTTATAAATTGTAGCGGCTTACTAAGGCAGACGCTCAATGAACGTAACTACTTTGAATTTTTAATGCCATGCTAATTGCTAAGATTATCGTCCCTTGTGTTCTGAATCCGCTGTACTAGTTACCTCGACTTAAAAAGTAGAACTGTAAATGAAGTTCAGAATAAAACTGTGTCTCTCCTTACCATAACGAAGGTAATCTATTTTGCTTTTTAACGAGCACGTTTATTGGAAAAGTTTAATCTTTTTTTGTAGATGCAAATTCTGATTGTTACAATGAAATAATATTATTTTGTAAATTGAATTTTATTTATGTTTTGTATAATAATACCTATATGATATTTAGTTTTTTCGTATAATACATTATTTATAAAAAATATTAAGTTTGTTCGTAGAAGTGTAGTTTGAATTTATTTTACATAAATATAATATTCGTATATAGGAATCGTACCCTTTGATTCTGTTGACTTGAAACCTATTTTTTCTGTGATTCAAAACACCAGAGATCTTAATATCTAATATTAATTTCAGCTTGCTACCTAAAATTTTTAGATAAGTGGTCTTAACAGATTTACGACAAAGTGTTCTTATACGGGTTCCGTTTTCACCTTTTGGGAAAATGTAATAAACATTTTTTTATTCAATTCAGTTATACATTTAATAAATTCGGTATAATAAACTTAATTCAATTAATACCTACTATTTTGTTAAAGCTGCACCAAAACCAACCATTAACTCCACTAAAATGCTCTCGAAGCGGTATTTCACTAATTAAATCATCCGGATATATTCGGTAAAGCGTACTTTAACTTTTTGTTCTCCGCGTAATCGTATGTACGCGGCATTAATCTGCCTTTCTATCTGGATTGATGATGTTGATAGTAATCCATCTTAAATCGTATTTCATCGAGAGGCGATCCCGCGGCGAGCCTGCGGGATTGATGCGTGCGATCGAGTGTTTCGTGTGGACGTGTTCATCTGTTTCATATACTTGTATGGTTAAATTTTATGTAAGAGCCATTTTATGTAATTAGTACTGTATTTTTAGTTTGTATTTTTAGTGTGTTCTGATTTTGTGAATATATTGAGTTTAACAAAAGGAAAAAAAATCAGCTTCACGCTGTATCCCGCACATAGCCGGGTAGGCAGAGGGAATCTAGTGTTAAGACACTCCGTTCCATAATTTGCACTGAATTCTGAAGGCATTGCAATATAAATTTAAATAAACCTCCTCGAGTGGAGATCCAACCCAAAACCAGTCGGTTTTACAGTCACTTCGCCACAAGTGGCCTCTACGCCTTAAGCATTAAGCATTTGACTTTAAAATTGAGGATTATCATCAACGTTCTGGTTGTACATTTTGAGGAACTCCTGTTTGGCAAATGGTAAAATGGTGACAACTAAAACAAAAAATAAAGTATTTAAGCATTTTTACAAGTGTATAAGTATTTTTATAAGACAATATGCACCGTTGTATGAACTGATCTTTATATATTTAATAAATTTATTATCATTTACATCTTGTAGAACAAAACACTTAAAGTGATAATTATTCTAAAAGTGTATTATTAAATGAATAAACATTATATAACACCTACGTATTTCAGCGTTTTCATCTAATGGAGGATTATTTGCTTAAGAATAATCGTAAAAGTATTAATTAACTCGAATTTGCTGCGTTATTATAATTTAAATTGTACATAAAATATTATATTGTTACTTATACATTAGTAGGTAAGTCCGCGTTAACGGCATAAGAAAAGAGAAAAATGATTTATCACTATGTTTTTGTATATTGTAGTGTAATATTAATGTTTAAGAAACGTTTTCAACTTTCAATTTTGACAGTTGTTGTATATTTTTTTACATACATAAGAATATTTTAGCGGCCAAGACGACGACGAAGACGCTGTGGGACAGATAGGACGTTTAACGGGATGGTTAGAGAAATAATTATAGTTGAATTATTAATTTATCCTTCTTTGTCGGAAAAAGTTTGAAATTACTGAATATTTTATACTTTTAAATATGAATAAGAAAAAAAAAGTACGTAACATCTTTCAACGGTTTGGTTCACATGCTTTTTTTAGCATCAATAAATTAAAAAAATAATTCTTGTCGTTTTATATATCAGGGAAGCAGATTATTTAAGTTGCCAGTTGTCAAAACCAGATGGCGTTGCGTGTCACTCTGACGTGACACCGATCGATGACAATCACATAAAACGAACCGCACGGGGACGTACGCTCAGTCGAGGCTCTACCACGGCTCGGAGTACTACTCGTGCTCCATCGCTGGCCAACCTCGACTACTTCAATTACAAATGTGGTTAAGACCTATTTGCAATTGTACTGGGCTGGAGCAGTGAAAGGCGAGTGTTAGTACTGTAAAGGGACCCTTAAGCCTACTGAAGTGGTCACAAGTCCACGGCACTGCTCCAAGCTTCACGTCAAGAGTAAGATAGCATTTCTTATAATTACCACGCCCGAAAACCCACGTCTAACTAGAAGTACGATGTCGATCATATCTGTCTACATCAGAAGTGGAATCGGCCTCAATCACCTTATCTGTCCAACATTATAAGTGGGATCGGAACAAGCTCCGGTCCCAATCACCTTATTCTCCGACATATATTTAATTTATTTTGGTTTTTTATTTTCCTGCTCTTTTAGTGTTATTTTTTATTGTCTTTTTATCTTTATATAATGGTAATATTACCCTATTTTACCTATAAATGTCGATATATTTATTACAATTAAAATGATTAAAATTATAATTAAAGAGATAACATAACTCATACAAACAAACTCTTATTACTACGTAAACTACCCCATACACTACTCTATTACAGTAATACCCATAATTTAGAATTTTCAGCGCACTAAAATTAAAATAGAGCTGGATGCATAAATCCTAGCACGGCGCTAACTGCGAGAATAATGTAGCTTCAATTATTCAACGAGCATACTGCAGTTTTTGCATTTACATGTTATTTTTTACGCTTTAGACGAAGAATGGAGTAAAAGAGAATGTATTGAACAGAATGCAAATGGTCCATAGATTGCAACGAACTATTGTTAGTATATTACTTCTTTATCTCTGGTGCTCGGATCGGAAATTTGGGTCGATTCTTTTCTATTCGCTAAGTTATTTAGGAAATATTTGTAAAAAAATAACTTTGAAATTATAAAGGCAAACCGCGGCGTTTAGTTTCGCCACTTAGGACGCAATACCGGAAATCCGGAAAGGAGTGTCCTAACACTAGGTTCCTTCTGCCTACCCTGATGTGTGCGGGATACAGCGTGAAGATGATTATTTTTTATTCATGAAGAAAAGGCGGAAGAATAAAAGAAAGAAGTATTATGTCATTAGGCCCTTTAATCTACACACGCACCTACGATTACATGATATGGGACATATTACATGAAATTAATAAATATTCTTCTAAACTAACGCGATTATGACGTATATAATAATTATATTGAAATGAAATATTATTACTGTATTCATGATAATTTAACATACTATTAGTTTAACCCGGCGTCATGAGGGTTGCGTCTGTGAGACCCGTAATATTCTAGTCATATTCCATCCATCCATCAGCCTTTTAAGGTCCACTGCTGGACATAGGCCTCCCCCAATGCTCGCCACTCCATCCGGTCCTGCGCCCTTTGAATCCAGCGGGTGTCCGCATATGGTATGATCAGTATATGGTCCATACCATATGCGGTCAGTATATGGTCAGTATATAGTTCAGTCATATTATAGTCCATTTATTATACTTGTAATATTCCCGTTCCTGGAGTTTACAAGTCACACTCATTAGTCCTATAACAGCTGCAGTGAGATATTTAATATTATTTGTTTGGTTGTTCTTTATACTTTAAAATGGCAAATTTTTAATTATTTTATTTGTGTTTTTTTTTAATTATATATTTAGTAAAAGGTAGATCGACAAGAGGTGTTTAAGACATTTCGTTCCCATTAAGACACTTCCTGCCGCCCGTATCCCTACTTTTCACTGAATTCTAGAGGCATTGCGTGTTAAGTGGTAATTAGGTACATACAAAATATAAATTGACACTAACAGATCTGCGTTATATTTATAGATCTTTATATAAAATATCTGAATGTCTATTCCTAATGCAATTTATTAAGCGTGGGCATGCTTAATCTGACTCCTTGCGCAGGCACGCCGAGGATTTAATCTCCTCGCTATCGACTCCAGCCTGCATTGAAACTTCCAGTAGACTGCGGTGAAATACAAATAAAAGTACGAAGCAAACAAACTGTTAGAAAACTGTATAGAACATTTCAGTGACTGAAATAAAGTTATTTATACGGGCCAAAAGTTTCTTAATATGAAAAAGTTCATATAAATCAAATGAAAGCAACGACCGATTTATTAGTTCTGAACGCAAATTGAGGATTATTGAGATTAATCAGATCGATTCTTCAGTAACTGGTAGGATGAAATATTTAAAATTTTGCACTTAAGAGAGATTTCAGCTTCACTCTATATCCCGCACATAGGTATAGGTAGGCAGAGGAAACCTAGCCCTAAGACACTCCGTTCTCCACTTTCTGCCGAATTCTGGAGGTATACGTGTTGAGTGATAGAACTCAATGCCACGCTTTGCTCCAACACCAGAGCGAAGAAATGGAAATGGAATAAATAAATATATAGAGAGAGAGATTTAGAGATTTTTCTACAAAAAACACTATTTTTCTAGGCTTATGATTAGAATACCTATATTAAATTGTACAATGGGATAGAAAAAATAAATATTCTTTTTTAAGAAAAGTGACATTAAATATGGGCGTAACGGCGTAGCGTAAGTGTTAACATGAAGGTCGTGAATTCGATTTTCACTTGGGGGAATTAATTATTTTCATATCTCGACTTAGGTTAGAAGACATAACGCAGTTTTGAGTTCCACGACTCTAAGCATAAGCAGACTCTAAAATTGGACGGAAAATAAGAAGTCGAATACCCGACGCTAAAAAAACTTAACCCTCTCTGCATAGCTCGCTTCGTTCTCTTTGATAATAAAAAAAAAATATTGAAAAAAATATTTTGTATTGTACGTACAGTAGAGCTTTCTCTGAAAAAAAAAATATTCCTATTTCAGACAGATGTATAAAAGTACCTAAGCATTTTTTTTTATAGAAAAAAAGGAAATAACTTCGTGAACTAATGCAATTACTGATATTTTTTGTAGCCATAGTTTGTTTAAATTAGTTTTTTTAATTTTTTTTACAACAAAATATAAATAATCGAGTATTTTAGAACTGTATTGTTCTATCTAGGAAACGGTTTGCGTACTTTCTGATCTACGTTGCATTTCATTTTTAGACGATTTAATTTTCCTGTTTCTCTGAAGAGTGACTTCGGGGCAAAAGCTTTATACGTTTTTAGAATTCAAGGTTTGAAAAAATACAGGAAATTTATGATTTATATAGTACTTAGTACTTTTATAAAAACGTTTTTTTATAAAAGTCACGTACATAGCAGGATAGGCAGAAGAAACACGGGAACTTAGTGTTAAGACACTTTGTTCAAGAATGAGGGTTCAATATTTCCTACACTATTGAACACAAAGTTTTTTTGCAATGCGGGAAAAGATATATTATTTTTTATAAAAAATGAGTTTGATCGAAGAAACATCTATTTTTTACATCGAATTCTTTAATTGGGTTCCTTATAATTAAAATTTTGTAGGAATATTATACGCAGCTATATGGGTTAGGCGCTAGCAAAGGTAGCTCAAAGCTTTGTGACATAGGCTTGTTCTCTGAACATAAGCCGCTTGTCTCTTGACTGTAATTACAGTGTCATTCACGTGATCTTGAGGCCTTCATATTCGTAGAGGTATGTATTATTAGAAACTAAATACTTATATCACAAAAAGTGCTGTACCGACTTAAAAAAAAAAATGTTAATCTCAGCTCCTCAATGTGATCTTATAAAGATTTTTTCCTTTTTGCCTCCCTGTTCTACAAAACGTATTTTTTGTGTAGATAAAGGTACGGAACCATTCGTATACGAGTACAACTTGCACTTGGTCGGTTTCAAGACAAGCGTCGGTGTCCAGCTTGTTTACTATTAGATACGAGCCTAAATATAAAACCTGTATGTAAAAAATTGTCCCGTGGAATTTAGAGTTTGAATTTTATCCCATGTGAACAGATAACTTTTTAATTATAGATCTGTGATTCTTTTGTCGGTAAATTCGGAAACGACGCTTTATTTAATATTTAACTTGGGCCTCATTCCACGTGTTTATTTTTATGGTATTTTAATTACCTCTAATCTATGTAGATTATCACGTGGTAAAATCATAAAAAAGCGACACTCGAAACCACCAGATAAAATGAAATAGCGTGACATGTGAATGAATTCTATTTTAAGCTAGTTGCTATTGAATTATTTGTCACTACAATGACACTTGTTTATGAAATTTACTAGAAAAATTTAAATTTTTTATTTAATTTGTTTTTATTTTTATATGTCATATTAAAATTTCATTTGATATACAACCGTGTATTTTGTAGTAATCTTTTAATATTATGATTTTTTGTGGTCCTAATTAAATAAATATGCCAGGAATGCCGAAAATCATTCCTACTGTTTACTAAGTTCCTGTGAAGACATTTAAAGAGCTAGTTGTATAGTTCACGCGGATGAACTCGCGAGCATAAATTCTAATTAAGTTCATATATTTAAAAAAGCATTTAAATTTTTCAGTTTTTTTTTCACAAAAAAGTGAATGCGCAAATCTCTTAGCACAAAATAGTAAAAAAAGATATAAAAAGACCATTCCATGCGAATCTAGCTTAGCACGTGGAACACACGTCAGTTCATATAATCCGACGTTTATATCAAAATCCTTTTTCCATCCCACGCAAAATACGGCTGATAGAGCGTCATTCGACGTATATGGAGGCTTTTAGGGAGAGTAAACATCATTAACGCATAGCGGGCGAAGGTTAAAAACATTCGAGCGTTTTTGTCCGACCCTTTCAAGAGACCTCGCATTATTCCATACGAGCGTGGTAGTGACTGTCAACGGTATATAAAAATGTACTTTCTATGAGGATTTCTTTTTTTTTTACTTTAGATATACTTGTGTAGACGTTACAATACTTGTGTGTTATATAAAATAATATATTATTTTTACTTTATTCGGAATCGCGTTTATTTTGGTGTGTGAAATTTATAAATTTTAGATAACCCGTTGTTTCGAATGCTTTATAGTAGTCTGTGGTCTTTTTTTAGTATTACGTTGTATCCCGCTTACAGCAGTGTAGCCAGAGGGAACCTAGTGTTATTACTGATACTGACTGATACTTATTACCAAAAGAAATTAAAATTTATTCCTACACATACATACATTCTTGGTTTGTAATTGAATTTAGAATTATTACTTTCGTAGTTACGCATAGAAGCACCATATCATTATTGTCATTAATCATTATTATCATTACGTTTAAAGGATATCTCAGAGTATAGTCCGAACTTGTCACGTGAGTACTTTAACGACGTTAAAGTCACGCTAGCAAAAAAATCCACGCGATAGCAGTAAATAGCTCGTGAAAAAATGAAAATTTTATGAGTACTGGCCAAATGCAATAAACGTTTTAAAAGAGGAATGGTTTTTGGTTGTAAGCTGACATGTTTTTAGAATTCGGCGAAAATTGGTGAACGGAGTGTTTTAACACTAGGTTATCTCTCTCGACCCTGTTGTATGCGAGATACAGCGTGAAGCTAAATAAATAAACAAAGATATGTTATTATTATTTCAAAAATATTAAACATAGAGAAGAGTTAACAAGAAATCACTTTATACAATTAACGCAAAGTAAATATTTGTTGGATACAAGGCGTTAATTAACTCGGTTAACTGAAATCGTTCCTGATTGTTGCTAGTTTAATTTAAAGTTTCGAATAGCTCACGCACACTTACCTACCTTGGTTACGGGTTGAAATTTATTTAATTATCTCTACTAGGATTATTGTAATATGGTTAAATTTAAGTATAGACTAAAACTTTTTGTTTTGTTTAAACTAAGAATTTTACTTTCACGGCTAGTCATGTCGCAAACAAAGTGACTTAATGTGACACTATTTATCTTAATACTAGGTTCCTAGGTTCCCTCTACCTACTCTGTTATATGTATACGTATGGGATACAGCGTAAAGCTAAAAAAATATCATTGACTTCGTTGGATTTTCCAGATATTCTCATTTAGTTCTTCTCTAAGCTCCACGAGGAACCAAAATACCAAACTCCAGATTTCTTCGCCACGCGATTAGACTGTCAGTAAGTTAGCTATCTATAGATATTTTGAAAGAAAATCTACGATTGTATGTACAGTCGAGTTTGACGTTGTAAGATGGACTGATTGATGATCTCAAAGCTATATGGCTTAATCTTGATAGACGATTCCACATCTATTTTGACTGGACCACAAAGCAATTAGTGTAAGTATATCAAGATTACCTATAAAATAGATAATAATAGTAGTCTAGAAAACCTAGTGTCAAGACTCTTTGTTTTCTGCATTGTCTGAATTCGAGTTGAGTTGAAGTGTTAAGTGGTATATATTATTATAAACAAATTATACATATATAACGCATATTAATACAAAATATTATATAAGAGTCGATATAATAGTCAAATATTCATAGAACTGTGGGACGCAATTTACGTTCCCATTTGTAGATATTCAATTCATATACGAGTGTATAATTCAAAAAATAATTGTGGCTATTTTGTGGGCCGCCGTTTTTCACCGCATTCACGAGTGAAAATGAAAGGATATTTTGAGGGATGAAAACATTTTACCGCCATAATTTGTATTGCGGTTGAATATTATTATTTTGGTATATTCTTTTTAATGTTATACTAAAAAGTATATTTATAAACGATCCAACATAATACTTAATAAATAAACTAGAACAAGACTGAAAGTAAAGAACGGAGAGTCTTGCCACAAGCTTCTAGAGCGTGAAGATCATTCTACTCAACGCTCGCCTGAAAGACATTATATATGCTATAGGTATTTTATTTTTTTTATTATTAAAAAAGGACAAGGCAAACGAGCGTACGGGTCACCTGTCGGTGATCACCGCCGCCCACGACCCCGTGCAGCACCAGAGGTGCTACAGGTGCGTTGCCGGCCTTTGAAGTGGAGATAGACGCGCTTCTTGAAGGCACCCATATCGTACCGACCTGGAAACACTGACGCGGGTAGGCCATTCCACAGTTCGGTGGCGCGTGGAAGGAAATTTCTACGAAACCGCACAGTAGTGTAGTGCCACATATCCAGATGGTGTGGATGATATTTAAGTTTGTGACGTGCTGTGCGGTTAGAAAATTCGGTAATTTGTATAGTTCGGTATTCTAAACAATAGCTCCGTTATATGACCATCATGGCGCAGTACTACAGCAGTTAACAGTTGTGGGTTCCATTACCGTTCAAAGGAATTAATTATTCCTACTCTGTAATGTTAGAGTAACAGACTAATAATGTCATAGTTATACAAATAAGCAAGTGTTTTCTATTCCTTCCGTTTAGAAAAATTGTGTTGAGTAGCTTAAACTTAGCTTTCATTTATTTAATTTACTTTCACTTTCAACAATAAAATAAGAAAATGAATTTCATTTATTATTGAATTTCATTTATTAAATTAATTAATTTATTTTATTTTTGAACGTGATAATTATTTACTATATAAAGACATGCTCGAAAGCTATATCAATTCACAAGTAATAATCACATTCATAAGGGTTCACTGAACAATACATATTTAGTTAGCTTCCCGATGATAACGATGAGTACACCTTGAAATTCCTTAATTTAATAGTCGATCCAAATAGATATTATAATATGAATACTATGTCATTGCTAAGTCGAACTTTGATGATATATTTAACTTATAATTAGTAATATATCACGAGTTTTCAGACAATGAAAAGTAAAGTGGTTATATGGAAAATATAACTATATGTTTTGATAATTTGTTAACAGTAGATAAGTAAAATTTTATTGATAATTTTTGTTACATTTAATTTATTATTAGGTAAGTATTTTTTTTTGTTCAACCGTATCACTTCATTGTTCAATGTTTCTTGTTTTTTATGCAGCTCCAATTTCTATCTCACACATATCAGGGTACGCAAATTGAACACGGAAACCTAATGTTGTGATATTCCGTTCCCATTAAGACTCTTCCGTTACCAATTTTACAAATCCAGGAGGCATTGCGTGACAACACTTAAGGACCAGAGATTTTATTTCGTCGAGTGGGAATTGAATCTCTAATCTATCGTGATTGTAGTCGCAGGCTTGTGTCCGTGCACCGCGACTGATTTCAAACCACTGGCCTCAAATTGGTCGAGACTTACATACATAGATAAACTATTAAAAACCTATCCTAAACGTGAGATAGTAACAGAAAAATTCTGCAATTCAGCATTCTAATTACTGTTTTATAACGTCACTTAATATAGCAACGACAATCTTTATCACGTTTTTTTAATATAATATTATTAATTATTTTTAATATAATAATAAGAAGAAAATCAGCCTTTTCGGGTCCACTGCTGGACATAGGCCTCTCTCAGGGTGCGCCAAAGCTCCCGATCCTCCGTCTTCCACATCCAGTCGAAGCCAGCAACCTTCTTCAGGTCGTCAGTCCATCGAGCTGTAGGGCGCCCTACGCTACGCTTGCCGATCCGCGGTCTTCACTCAAGGACTCGTCTGCTCCAACGGGCATCGGTCCTTCGACAGATGTGTCCAGCCCATTGCCATTTCAACGTACTAATTCTGCGAGCGATGTCGGTAACTCCGGTTCTTTTCCGGATAACCTCATTTCTGATTTTATCTCTCCGAGCATAGCTCGCTCCATAGCACGTTGGGCGACTGATTGATTTTTAATATTATCTACTTATTATGATTTTAATCGTTAACTATTACTATATCAAGATATTCTTGATTTAAGACTGCATAGGCCGTGACTGTTCACAAAATATTTTATAGGCATATTTATTATAACAAACTAAGAGTTCGTCCACTCTTGTCACGCACTTGATATTTGGGCGGAAAGTGGGGAAGGTCTGAACACTAGGTTTCTACTGATAAATAGGCTATGCAGGAAAAATCGATTATTAATTTAACAATAGGATATACAGCCTTGAACTAGATCTAAAAATAAATACATACAAATACATTTAAATTTAATAATATTTTTAAGTAATCATAGATTTTAAGTAAATCTTGATGTTTTATAAAGTAACATATTTATTCTTTTGTAACTATATATTTATTATTACAAAAATTGCCGAATAAAAACAAGAAAACCCACTATTTCCGTTACGGTTCATAAACGTCACTTGCATCCAGCCTTTATCAGTGAAATGTCACAAAGCGAGCAACTCTTGGAACTGGACCAAGCGCCTGTCGCGTTTTGCCTTCCTGGTAGCTAATTTTTAAAACAACATGGCATATATCCAAAGCATATCGCTTTAGATGGTTTTTCGGGATTTATTGGTTAAATGTAAAACGGAAATGCAATGATAGCATACGGTTAAAAATGGATTTATACTGTGAAATATTCAATAAATGTGGTTAAAACATTTGAGCTGGACAAGATTATTTCTAGTCCAATAATGAGGGAAATAAAGCACCAAATATTTTATTTCTTCCACTACGTCCACATATATGCTTATTTGGGATTTAATTCTTTTTACGTAACCTTTTTTCACTATCAACCGAGGAAGTAATTACAAAAAAAACATATTGGTATATCCCTTTCCGGTTTCTTAGGATATCGAAATTTACGTTAAATTTCGAAAATACAATTTCGCAGAACCACGTTAGTTTGCAAATTTTACTTGAATTTAATTTTTAAAAATAGACAGATATAATAACAATTGTACCCCAAACCAAAATATTAGGAATTTCTAATATTTTGTCAATCAAAGTGCCTACTTAGTATGTGTTGCAGCTATTAGAATAAAATACAATTTTATATTGTTTTAAGTCCACGCGTCTTTGATATTTTATGGGGCAAAAAAAATAATTAAGTCAATCAAAGTTGATTTTATTGAAATACAATGTCGTATTTTATCTTATCAATTGAGGAACGTAAAATATTTAAAATATAAATAAGTATACCAATTTGAGATTGGTATCTTCAATAATTACTTACAATCAGGCGTATTGGAACTGCGTTCGTCACAATGGCGTCAAATCTATATTTTATCTAAGAAGTTCATTTTGTAACTAGAGGACCGTACGCGTTCGCCATTGATATATAAGTAAATTTTAGTTTATTTAGGGAAAATTGGTTATTTTAGTATGGTTATCACCCAATGCCTCCAGAATTCGGCAGAAAGTAAGGAACGGAGTGTCTTAACACTTGACCTACCTTGCTGTGTGGGGGATACAGCGTGATGCTAAAGCTGTTTCATTAAGTACGTTTTATTATCTATATATAGGTTATAGATTAATTATTTTATTAAGAATCTTATTTATAACTCGCTTAAATATAAGGAAAAATATCCTTCAATTTGTTAGTAATCGTGTAAATACTAAGGCTTGCTTATAGAATTATGGCATTTGCAAGTGACCTATTTCACGAGAGCAGCTGTAAAGTGCTCCTCGGCGTAAGTAAACAATCGGTGCGAATGAATGCACGTTACCCTGCATCCTTATGCTCTTCTATTATTTTTACTGCAACAAAAATAGTCTTGCGAGCTGGGCCGTTCTATTTTCTCTTTGTGGTGTATATTTTTATAAAGTGCTTAGCTGGCTTTTCTATTTCAGTGTCAGATGCCATTTTTTTCCCATTGTCTACAGTACTTTATTCTATTCATATCTATATAGTTATCTACAGGGTGTAACTTGATCGATGGATGAGGTAGGGGATCTCAGGAGATAGGGAATCTCTGTACCTATCCATTTTATCGCCATGTATGATCAGAGATTTCCAGTGGTTCGGCAGAAGTATTAATTAATTTGTGATTTAAAAAAAACCGGATACTTGAACAAAATTGCATAAAAGTACAGCCCAACTATTGGGTTCCGCTCGTAATTTTTTTAGTGATTGCTCGAGTGGGCATCGAACCCACCACTTTCGTGTTACAGTCACATCCTTGTGCCCCTGCGTCATGACGGCATCTTTACAATAGTTTAATATAAGACATGGATATAAGGTTGAAATATAATAATAGAATTTAAAAAGTTACATTTTACCAAAACCTAGATTATCTGAAAGACATGCAGTAAAAAATTGCGTAATAAAAAATAAGTAAAACATTAGAGAATTCATTCTCCCGAGTCGGGATCAAATCCACACCTTCACGTTTACAGTCACACTTTGATACCACTGCACCACATCGGTCACAAACATAAGTATCAAAAATAAATAGTTCACATTCCACATTGCAAAGGTTAGAAAACTTCAATTAATTGAACTGACTTCATAATAGTCATTGAACTATAAAAGCAAGAAGTTATGTTTCAATAAAGGAAAGTTTTGGTCGTTAGAAAATACCAACTTTTGCTCATTTTTGCCTTAACTTACTAAGTTTCGAAATTGGAAACGAGTAATAAATTGAAAAATATCCTCATCAGGTATTTATTTGTCAATAAAAATAGATGTATTGAGAGTTATTAATATAAGTAATACTAATGCTCAAAATTTTCAGATTTTTAGTTATTTTTTTTATGGATATAAAATATTTATGGATTTAATGGTATTTTTTATGGAAATATGGAATGGGATGGTATTTGAATTTATAATAAATAAATAATGACAATGTTTATTTAACTTCACATTGTTTCTGAATATAGCTGAGGGAACCAAATCTAAAGACACTGGGCTCCTCACATACTTCACAATTTTTGAATCAATGCGTGTTGAGTATAGGAGAAACCAAAATAATTTATTCGTCGAGTGGGAATAGAATCCAAAATCATTGCTTTTTAATCAGACGTAACCAGGCGTATATGTTAATTAATTAAAAACAAAAATAAAGAAATATTATTTATATAATACTTTAGGTACACAACATTTTATCCTTTTAATATTATGGATACAGGATTATCGAGGATTTATCGACAATAAAGGGATAAAGAGGCTTCGATGCGTCCCTGAAATATAAAGTAAAAACACCGCGGCTGCGCTCTAGGAATTCATATTGAAAATTAATTCTGTACATACCACTTGTTACATGATTTCCAAATTGCTACTGCCTGATGAAAACATCAATGGATTTTATTATCGATGATTTTCATTAAAAATTTTCAATCGTTGCCTCAGTGGGCGTATTAATAAGTCATAGTAGGAAGTTTTATATATTACTTGTAAACTTGACCGGTTGTGAGTTCGATTCCCACTCGAGGAATGAATTATTTAATATTTTCATTTTCTCTGGTTACAAGGCAAAGCGCGGAAATGAAAGAAAATAATTCCTACGATTCCAATGAAAATAATTCTTTCGCGGATTGTACCCGCAATCATCGTGATTACAGTCAGATACGCCTGTACCCTATAGGCAGGAACGCCTCATAAGTATATCCTACTAATCATACTTAATTATTTTATTATATCAATTGAAATATGAAAATTGTAAATTTTTTCGTGGCGATGATCTTAAAATGTATTGAAAATTAAAAGTCGTCTTAAAATATATTTCCTTGAACACCGCATAAAACGAGACGCTAAGCATTATGAACTATTAATAAACGATTATAATTTAACGAAGCAGAAAATACATCTATATTTCTCTTACGAAACAAAATTATATAGAAACTAGTTTATCCAAATGGCTGAAAATAATATATTTTCGAGCACCACCATTAAAACATTCCACATTACCATTCCCACCACGTCCACAGCTCTTTATTAACTGTGCAGCTCAAACTCAATTTGGCGTTGAAGGGATTACGAGGGGGCTACGTGTTTCAGCCATTGTATTGAAGAAAATACAGTTGTATTAAGATTGGTGCTGAGCACAGGCACGTACAGAGTATCTATTAATATCGTGAAGTGAGAAATTGCAAACGTATCGAGATATTTACTGTATTGCTTACGAGTCTGCACATATTACAGTCGGCCGGAAGAAGCAACATTGAAGGAAATCAGTTAATATATTATATATGGCTCGGGAAACTTGGTAACCCAGTTTTAAGATACTCTGTTCCCAATAAGGTTCCCATTGCCCACTTTCCGCCGCATTAAGGAGGCGTCACGGTGTTGGCTTGCGGAATTCAACGGAATGTTAATATTGCAGAGTTTTGAGCAATACTAAAACGTAATTAGGCTATTCGGTTAAACGTAATGTATATGTTATTGCTTTTATAGATAGATAAAAAAATTGTATAGATAAGATTCTCATAAACAAATCTGATTAAAAAATCGTATTAATTATGCAAGAAATCTTAAACATATATTCGGTGGAAAATAGGCTACGGTAACCCGGTGTGCGTGATACAGCGTGAAGCTGAGATCTTATATACATATATGTCCATTATAAATAATACATGTACGTATGTATGTAGAAGCTAATCTAAATCTCGTTACTTTTGACTTTGTTTGTGCTAATGGCGGACCCGTATCGCAACAACTTATGCCGACCATTTGTCACATGACAAAAGACGTCTCCGTGGACTTGTGGCGGAATAACTTTATATATATATGTATAAAGAGCCAACTAATCATATTACTAATTTATTTAAACCTAGTTTAATATCTGTAGTTTAATATATACATTTAAATACTATTTATTTAATAGTATTTTATATCCCATTAGAAAAGCATATAATGCCTCCAGAATGCAGTGAAGAGTGCTACATGCAGTATGAAGCTGAAAAAGTAGTGTCCTTTTTACTTCGTGTGTTCGCAATACAACGTAACATACGTACGTACAAAGACATGGACACATATATATATATATATTTAAAATTACTTACTTATATAAACTTTGTTTTTTGTTTCTTAACAATAGAATTAAGTAAATTAAAGAAGTATGGCAAGCTTCATAAATTCTACTTGCGTAGAACTTACAAAGCTACGAAGGGCAACTAGTATTCAATAAAAGTAAAGATTTTTTCCCATGTATTCTAAATCCTGGCCTTATTTTTGTCAAGAGTGCCAAATACGAATATAGCATTTGTATTTGTCTAAGCAAAAAGAATTATTAATCTGTCAGCAGTCGGATGACAGGAGTCGTTAATTAAGTCCTCGGGTACGGCCGCAGATGCCTAAAGTGGCATTTCTTATTATATTCTTTTTATACCTAAAATGCTGTGATATTATTATAATTTCTGTTTTCAGTAAATAATAGAATAAATTAAAAGCAGAAAATCATTTTTAGAAAAAGCTTTTATTTAAACGCTCTAAAAAGGAAAAAATAAAATTTGTCTTTTAAATTTTAACTATCAACTCATAATCTCATTGTACACAATTTATATGATCGTAAAAGCTTGTCGCGCGATTTACTTGTGTAACTAAACTAGTGCTAATTTAATTATGTAAAATCTGCTAAGTTTAAATTTTTAAAGTTTCAATTTAATTAAATATTTATTAACCACTGGCTTGGTTTCTCACACTAAATGTCACATTATTTTTCTAATTATTCTCGGCAAGCCCTTTCATTTGATACCCGTATTGCAGATGTGTTTAAATAATAATTAATCCGCCATCTTAAATGTTCCGCTAAATTGGATTTAGAAAAACGTCACATTTTTCGAGTTACTCTCAACGAGCCCTTCCAATAGATATCCATATTGTAGAAGTAGAATAAAAATAACTATTCGGCTATTTTGGATTGTCCGCCATATTGGATTTAGAATGACGTTACATCATTTTTCAAGTTGCTCTCAAGAAGTCCTTTCATTTGGTACCCATAATATACAAGTGCATCAAAAATAACTATTCTTTTACTTTGGATGGTCCGCCATATTGGATCTAGAATGACGTTACACTATTTTTTGAGTTACTCTCAACAAGCCCTTTCATTTGATACCCATATTATAGAAGTGCATTAAATATAACTATTCCGCCATCTTAGATGTTCCGCCATATTGGATTTAGAATAACGTCATATTATTTTTCAAGTTACGGTCAACGACCCATTTCATTTAAATGACGTCACATATTTTATCGTGCATTGTCACCCAAGCTAAACGTGTATACAAAATTTCAGCTCAATCGGTTGAAGATATCTACTTCAAAATCGAGCTCATAGATTTCACCCGAACCCACATACATACATTGCAAGTTAAATAAAAGCTATTAGAAAAATTAACCTTCTCTCTGTCTTCCTTATATTGGACAGACAAGGGAATTCGCTTGGAGACAACTACTCTTTTCCAAATTATTGCGTATTAAGCGGCAGAACTCAACGCCATAGCTTCAAATGTAATATAATAAAAGTACCATATTAAATTTCTTTCTGCTTCAGAATTTCTCTAGCACATAATAGTAAGTAAAAGGAACCTAGCGTAAAGGAACGTGTGTATAAAAGTCAAATATAAATATCACATTTTTAATGACGTAATTACAGCACAGTAATAAAATTGAAATATATTATAGCATTACAAGGAATACAAAAACGCGTCCTCATCGCCATTCTTTTGACGGGCAGACCGCATAAATTTATTTCGTATTCATTTAATATGAAACTTTTCCTTTTGTAATTCATTTGAGCCTTTGCATTTCCTTTCTGGTAAACGGTAATTTATTTGCCGTTTCTTTGTTTGCACCTTTATAATATTAATACCCTTAATATGTAAAACGAGGTTGGAGATATAAGTTTGGAAATGTAGTAGGACTGTAAGTAGGTATAAAATAAAACATACAATTATTTATATATATATAGATTCTGTGATAAGTAATTTCATAGTAAATAATTTCGAACTACCTTTTTTTAAAACTTTTTTTATAAAACGTACGTGGGGCTCAGTGGTCAGAGCGCTTGGATGATTTCCAAGAGGCGCAGGTTCAAATCTCGTTTAATTTTTATCTAAAAAAGTTTATTTTACGGCTTCACTCGCGTAGTCATATGGAAACAACTAAGAATTCTGTAAGTGAATTAAGGAGACGTTCTCCTATAAATATACTATTCAATATCAAAGATTTTTTCTAAATTGAAACCAGTAGCTCTTGAGTTTAGTGTATTGAACCAAAGAAACTTTGCAATATTAGTTACAGATATCACTGTATTTCACTCTAATATGTTTTATTCCAGTTTAAGTGAACCTACAGCTTTGTAGAGCTGCAGCTTGCGGAGAGTTGATAATCTTGAGAATCTCTTTGGTCAAAGCTGAAAGCAAAGTAATTACAAACGTGTGCCGCTACCGTCTAGAGTATAAGGTTAGTCATGTAAGTTGCTCTAGTATGGCTTTTTAATACTTAAAGTTATAATATAAAATTATATAGGATTAATATTTTTATCTTATAATAAGGTTTTATATTAATGTAATAAACTAACACACTGTAATAGTAATAAATTTTCCGCACAGTAAAAAAATGACATTTTTATTTTTATAAAACTAGTAATAATCTCGTTTAACAAAATATTAGTAACGCATCAACAATGAAATATGTCTTGCATATCATCGCCCAATCCATTCCACCTAAATAACGAATTCAATAAATAGAAACGAATATTTGGGCTCTAAATAAAAATCTCTAGTAGTTAATGAAAAGTTTCCTACGCGGGATTTTCTAACGGTCGGTCTGGTTCACAGTTTTATTTCAATTTTGCCGCAGTCGGTACGAAGTTTGAATGCAGGCTGGAGTCGATAGCGAGACGGAGATTAAATGCCCCGGATGCCTGTGGACTGAGGAGGGACTGGAATTAAACGTAACCATTTACTGGATTTCCTCATGTGAACGGACTTACTGGGAAATGTTGGTTTATGTTGGAAATTTTAGTTTCGTTTTGTTTTTTTTTGTGTATATTAATTATTAAACGATGTAGTATATTAACTTGTGTATTTAGTCCTTATTTCTAATGTATCCTTAATATTGTATTTTTCTTATGTATTGTAAAGTAACGCCGCCTAATACAATATGTCTTGAATGTGGGCGATAAGTGCAGAACGGACTGTTTTGACTTCAAATTCTCTCTTCTCATTTGGAGCGGGATAAAGCGTAGCGATAAATTATTTCAGATGAAATTTTTATGTATAATTTTAACCAACAAATATTTTTTTTAGCCTAACATTGTATCCCACACATAGCAGTGTAGTTAGAGGGAACGTGGGAATTTATTATCAACACAACTTTTCCTTTAAGATACTTCTGTTCTTGACCATCCGCTAAATTCTCGAGGTATTGTGTGTTGACTGACGGAACTCAACGCTGCGCTTTATTCGTTATCAGAACAAGGTAACGAATTTGAAACCGAACCCACAATCCATCACGTTCACAGTCGCACGCTTGTGTCGTCTGTACGTCTCTAACAAATATAGTTTCATATATTACTTAAAAATACTCCATATTTGAAAAGTATTAAACGTATAACTGCACGTTTGTAAGCTCCTTTTTAACTTTGTGTCATGTTTGTATCGTATTCCATTTATCGGAATGGATTTGGACTGTAGCTGTACGTAGCTGTTCAATTAATTTTTGCTGCGGATTAAAATAAACTTTTACGTAAGCTTCATGAAAAACAATTGTCACTAATTGAAATGAAACAGTATTTTTGAAATAATCCATCCAATTCCAATATAATAAATCGAGGCCGTCGTGGCTTAGTGACACAAGTAATGTATTACGCGACGGTTGTTGGTTCATTACCAATCGGGGGAAAGGATGAGGCTTCGAAAATTTGTCAGATAGTGGGGAACGGAGTTTCTTAACACCAGGTTCCTTCTTCTTAAACAAAAAAGATAAGCTGAAATATAATTCTGTTGTCAGATCCAAAGTATTGTTATCTGCACACGGAATCAAAATATTTATATATTTTCTTTTAGTAGTCAATAGAAACGTACATATATTTATCACTCACAAAGTACACGATATAACATAAATAGTTCCTTTTGCTTCCACTAGCCGCGGGTCATTTACATTCAGCTTGGTACATTTACATAGACCCGAGGCTTCATAATAACAATCTGTAAACAACGTATTTCGGACTTGAAGTCTTGTAAAATTGCTTAAACAAGTCTAAAATAACTACTTATAATTCTTTTATTTTTATTTTTTTCCAGCTACGTCGTATTCCGCTTACGGTAGAGGCAGAGGGAACCTTGTGTAAAAGCACTCCGTTCTCCATTTGCCGCCGAATATTCGAGACATTGCGTGTTGAGTGGTGGAACTCAACTTTTTACTCAACTCAGTAAAACTATTTCAGATAGTATATTCCGTAAAATTTGATTAAAGACATGACTTTCTGATGAAAGACTTTCAGAATGTGCCAGTTGAGCACTAAATGAAACATGAAAGCAATTCATATAAGTAATTACTCGTAGATCAGTAAATAACCGTGACGTTTAAACGAGCGAAGCCAGGGTTCGCCAGTTGTTCAACAAAATTGATTATAAACATATCTAGATATAATATCTAGTAAAAGAGAAAACAGTTCTTCAAGCTGCCCTTGGCAAATACAAAATCCCCTTGTGTAGATGATGTTACCGCATATTGTAGCGGGGAGGCGGTAGGGTTGCTACCGTCCCATATACGTTTATTAATAACTCATTAATTAATGTACAATAATACATATTGCAATGAATAAGGCATCACTATTATTCTACTTATTTATACAAAAGTCTCTTTTTTTCTTTTTTAGTTCCACGCTGCATCCAGCACATTGTAAGGCAGAGGAAGCTTAGGAACCTAGTCTTAATCATTTTATTTCATAGTAAGTTATTTTTAACTTTATTAAATAAACTATATACATATATTTACTAATCAATTCAGATAAATAATTATTTCGTTAAGCGAACCGTGGTTAAAGCCAACGAGTGTTCAGCTATTGTTGCTTATAACAATGTCTTTTTTTATCTTTTTTCATTATATATTACATCTGTAAGTTATATAATATGTTAACTTATATTGTTAACTTACATCGTTGAAATTTAAATAATAAAGTAATATTTAAATTATTTTCATTTCCCTACTCCGGAAAATAAAACGTAACGTAGAGTTCCACTAAATATCAGCTAATATCTCTAAAGCTCAACCCAAAGTGAAAAACGGAGTAACGGAGGGAACCTAATAACATTAGGTTCCCTCTGTTACACGTTATAAAGCGTCATATTGACATTTTTATATAAGTAATTCAAAATACTCTAGGGCCATATTCAAATTTATTCTCTCAACGTGACACTCTCAGGATAATAGAAGCACAGATATAACAAGGGTGGACTGTGAACAACAATGGTTGCAATTATTACGCCTCTCATTTTCTACTGCATTGCCTCAGAGAGGTGGTTTGCTAACTGCCTGCGATTACTATTGTGTGTCTAAGTTGTAATAATAACTTATGTAAGGTATTATTTTCTAATGTAAAATTATATATAAGTATATCTTACGTATATAATCAGTGTATGTATAAATTTGTGTATGTATGTATGTATGTATATATGTGTGTATGCATGTGTGTATATATATGTATGTGTGTGTATGTATGTATATATTATACTAGCGGACGCGCACAGCTTCGCTTGCTTATTTAGGGGTGAATTCTAATAAACCACGAAATATGTGTTCAATGAAATATTTTTAAGAGACTAAATTTCAAATTTTGTACAATTCGATGGCGATTTAAAGATTTTTCCATACAAACTTTCAACCCCCTATTTGCACCCTTGGGGGAAGAATTTTAGAAAGCCATGAAACATGTGTTCAATTAAATACTTTTAAGAGTCTGAATTTCAAATTTTATAAAAATTGGTGCCGATTTAAAAAAAAATCTATACAATCTTTCAACCCCTTATTTGCACCCTTGGGGGGAGAATTCTAGAAAACGATGAAACAGGTGTTCAATTAAATACTTTTAAAAATCTAAATTTCAAATTTATAAAAATCGGCGGTGATTTAAAAAAAATCCATACCAACTTTCCACCCCTATTTCACCCCTTTAGGATTAAAATTTTTCAAAATCCCTTCTTAGTGGATGTCCAGATTACAAAAGTAAACATCTGTCCAAATACCACGTTTCTACGCACAGCGGTTACGGCAGTGCGTGCGTCTTACCTCAGTCAGTGAGGACAAGTCCTTTTATATATATAGATAATTTATTTATTTATATTATTTCTTTGTTTTCTTATTTATTTATTTAGTTATTTTTCGCGTCACTTTGCACCGCATTATGCCCACACTTTTAATGATATCCTTCCGGAATTTGGTTGCCTGGAAAAGATCACTTGTAGTGATAAGGCCGCCTTTGTGCATTTTGTTTTAAGNGCACAGATATAACAAGGGTGGACTGTGAACAACAATGGTTGCAATTATTACGCCTCTCATTTTCTACTGCATTGCCTCAGAGAGGTGGTTTGCTAACTGCCTGCGATTACTATTGTGTGTCTAAGTTGTAATAATAACTTATGTAAGGTATTATTTTCTAATGTAAAATTATATATAAGTATATCTTACGTATATAATCAGTGTATGTATAAATTTGTATATGTATGTAAATTTGTATATATGTGTGTATGCATGTGTGTATATATATGTATGTGTGTGTATGTATGTATATATTATACTAGTGGATTTTTATCTATCTATCTATCTACGTTTTAATTAATTTGATATATCTATCGTAATTTCGATACATTTTTTATTCCCAATTTTTTTAAAGTGCAATTAGAGATGGAAAAAAATAATAACATATGAGATGTATATGATTAATTTGATTATAAATATAGTTATCTATAATTTAAATATTTACAACAAATCTAATTCGCATTAAAAAAATATTTCATTTTCGCCTATATCTGTATAAGAACAATGAAATATACTTGTAATTAAGTAAGAGTAAATATAATTTATAATATTACTTATATTCAGGACTCGCTGAAAACTTTTATGTACCATATTACTTTTTTATGTCTTGTACGAGTAAACCGAACGAGATGAAGTTCCTAAGACCTGAGATGAAGATGAAGTTCGATCTTTAGTATGTGTATGAGTTCGAAGTTATGTATATTAAAATAGTTAGTTAATACATCTTCGAATAACTTAACGAAATATAATATAAATACTTCAAAATCACGGACGGGATTTTGTTCGGCTTGAGAAGAGGGAATCGAATCCGTAACCAGTGGCGTTTCCAGTTTTTTTACGCCCAGTAGTTTTACAGTCAGTCAGTCACTCACGAAACATTTTTATATATCCATACAAAAAAAAAATTATATAAATTTCTAACATTCTAACACATTTTCTTTGTCAATCAGAAACTACATACACAATAAACATAACATAATATGTAACGAGGGACTCGTATCGTGTGTCCGTTTGTACGCATCAAATCTGGTAGACCTTTTATTATTAGGTTAGTCGGCCCGTCTGACCGTGCCGGCGTGCCTGTGATCTCCATCGCTGTATTCCGTATTATATTACCATAATTTACTATTTGGAGTATTTGCATGTCATGTAAAATAATGTTTTTTATAAACGTCCAAGGCCTTTGTTGTTATGTTTTATTTAGGGCTGAGGATATACGAAAAGACGTATTATAATTCAAAAGGTTTAGAAGTCCCCTTTTTGTTTTCTAGAGTACCGTCTTTGCTTTTTAGTTTAACGCTGTCTCCTGCATATGGCAGGGTAAGCAGAAAGAACCTAGTATTACGATACTTCGAACCTAGTATTACTATAGTTTCTGTCGATTTTTTTGAGACATTGTGTGTGGCGTGAGTGGCGAAACTAAACGCCATACTTTGTCTTGGTCCCAGAACGAAGAAATGAGAATATTAATAACTAAAATTTATATGTGTGTATCGAGACTCCTGACAGGCGTGATTACTTTATCTAAGCCAAGTTGAAATTGTTTAACTTGAGAAAAAAAATATTATAAAAAAAAATATGTAATTTTATTAATATGCTATTGCTCCTTACCTTGCTTTAATTTTTAACAATTGTGTAGAATTCGNCACATTTTGCAGTATCTTGCACATTTGTCATTACCCTTCATTTGTCATGACCATTAATTTGCAGTGAAAAAAGTATCAATAAACAAGCATTTTCAAAGCAATAATATGGTTTTCCTCAATAATAATTCTGTATTTGCATGTTTTTATGTGTAATATTAATTTATGATTCCACATTATGATAATAAAAGTGTTATACTTTCATGTCGAGAGCTTGGAATGATATAAAAATTTCGCATGTGAATTTATAGCGACGTTATTACGACTGAAAAAAAAAACGCCCTCGTTTTATATGTCACGTGAAACTGTAACCGTGACCGTAATTTTATCGTATTTTCGCATTTGTTAAATACGAAATATATTTTATATTCAAATTTCGTATAATCTAATATATATTAGTAAATTGTGATATTACTTAAATGGTTTTGATGATAGTAATTATAATTCCAATATGGCCATTATTACAAAATGGCAGAATGTATTTTTTTTAAATTCGCTCCATTTGCGTGTTGAATGAAAGATCTTAGTTAGAACAATTCGGAATACTATAAAATGCGCGATTTTACACTAAGTGCTACAAGTGCTATGTAACGTGCTCGGAGCTATAAATTCAGCTAAGTTACGTTACGAATAGCTCCAGAGTCTCAGGATAATACGGTTCCAGTTTCTTATATTTTATTACAATAGTCACAAATTATAAGCGGACCTTATAAAATAATTCAAATCTCATTAAAAGATATCCTATCATATTCGGTATATTTTAATTACATTGTTTAAAGCATGCTGTTATTAAAGAAAAAGCAGGCAGATAATTTTAATTTTGCGTAAAATTAAATCATATATTTTACATAGTAATCCAAAGTTTAAAAGTAATATATAAAATATTAATTACACTTGTTTAACATACATATTTAAATTCGGAGACCGGCTCGTAATATACGGTACAAACCCTATTTTTAATTGGAATCGGGAATGTACAATTTTCGAGGTGTATATCAGTGATAAATTTACAACTACCGATTCACTCGCGGCTTCGCCCGTTTTTACTACATAGTTATTAATTTTGTCATCTGAATTATTATAAATCAAAAAATAAATCAGCTTCAAGCTGTATCCTACACACAGCCGGGTAGGCAGAGGGTACCTAGTATTAAGACACTCCATTCTCCGATTTGCCGAATGCTGGAGGCATGCGTGTCAAGGGTTTATTCAATATACTTATATGTATATTGATATTAATAGATACATGCATTTTACAAAACATTTTTATTAGTGACTTACAGATTGTTTTAGGTTTTATTACATTATTAAAGCAATAAAGAATTTTGTTGTATATTTTAGATGTACAAACAGCCCTTATCTGCAGTTTTATATGTATAGATAAAAAAATATATAAATTTCACTCGTTACATTATTTAATTTTCTAGTGGACTTTTAACTTTGCAAAAAAATTAAATATATGGAAACGAAAGAGGCTCTTGGTGTAATTCTGTAGAACACACGTCTGGTGATTATATCGGTAAATACAATATAGTGTAATACTAATCTCAGTTAACTCAGTTAACATATATAATTATGCACATTTTCAAAATGAAAATAATATTTTTTTTATTTTATTAACATTAAAATACATATACATACATATATTTTTAAATGTATTAATATATAAAAATAATCTTAATAATTAGTAATTACGTAATTTTGTTTAAAAATAGAAAATGAATGCTAAATTTAGAAGTGTGATGATGATAAGATATTGTATGAATGAAAACGATTAAGAATTTTCTACACAACAGTTTTTAGCCCATATAGACCCGGCGTGCCCAAATGGGTACACCTACAATAGTACCCTTGTTTTTTTATATTTTTGTATTTATGCAGTTTATGTCTAGAATTGTAAAGATAAGTAGTATATCCCTATGTTGTAGACGTAAAATCCAATAAAAAAATTTGTACAATAGTTCATTTCGTGCCTTTTGTAAAGCTGTTTCACGAAATCTGTGAAGGCAAAATGTAAGTGTTTTTATTTTTAATTTTTTCTTCTAAATACATTTGTTTTGGTACAAAACATACTTAAGTACTTCCTATTCTATGTAATATAATTACATTTGATAAGAAAAAAAGAGTTGTAATAGGACAAATTCAACATTTACGATGCTGTTGCCAATGGGCACATAGAAGGTATATATATAAGACATGCGTATAAGAACATAAAAAAATTACCTATATATATATATATATATATATATATATATATATATATATATATATATATATATATACATCCCAAACATTCTGAGCAGTCTCGGTGGTAGTCGAAAGATTATGTGACTTTTCACCTCTGCCAGGAAGTCGGTCTGCATCGATCCATTCAGCAACCACCACTTGATCCGAGGGCCACGTTTCCCGGCTACTTTCTTCTTCGGAGTGACGTTAAAGTCCATGACAAGAAGACGAGGCCGTTAGGCTTTCGCCTAGAATTACCTTACAGTTAGTTACCCTGCCCATATCCGTCACCGTCTGGTCAATAAGTAGTCAATTTGAGTTGAGTGGGACCCGCTCTTATACGTGATAAGGTACTGAGGATGCTTTTGGAAGAACGTATTCACGATGGCCAGATCAGACGCAATACAGGTTCTCAGAATATTTTCTCCCTCTGCATTGCGAAGACCGTGCCCAAAACCCCCGTGAACACGTTCATACGGCTCAGCAGCCTTACCAACGTGACCGTTCAAGTCCCCCCAACTAA